>JBBPDA010000025.1:10506992-10580980 GCA_037974385.1 Arnoldichthys spilopterus
AATGACCCAAAACACAGCTAAAAACACCCAAGAATGGCTAAGAGGAAAACATTGGACTATTCTAAAGTGGCCTTCTATGAGCCCTGACCTCAATCCTATCGAGCATCTTTGGAAAGAGCTGAAACATGGGTACCAACAATTTTGTCCACGTGTGTATATTCCTAGTTTTTAAAACCTTTTTTTAGAAAGATTTTTACAAAGTTTTAAGTCACATTCACAACCAATTATTTTGCACAAACATCTGAGGACACACGTGTGTACATGTGCTCATGGGTTTATAGATTCCGTCCTTACCAAAGAACTGTAATAAATAAATAAAAACATTATTGAACGTCAGAATCTTTGTCAAAACTCGCAAAGTTTGTTTTAAGAAGGCCCAGTGATCGTAGAAGCTATAAATAACTACTCTGCACTTTACTCTTCTGTTACAGGTATCTTCATGCTGGATGCTGAAATACTGAAGTCCTTGAAAGTGTTGTAAGTACATTTTTTTCTCCCTGTATATACCCAGTAGCTCAAAGATATTTCTTTATCCAGAACTACATAAACCTGCTCTGTACACACAGCAATTTCTATTTACAGGGGTGTTCTCTGGCAGCTGAATCACAGACCTGATATAAAAGGTGGAAAGGGCCACATTCATGCCAAATAACACCACTTTCCTGAACACAGAAATCCAATCAAAATAGGAAGAATACAACGTGCCTGCATAAGATAAACCTTTATTAGTCCATAGCCTTAGGCAGTAGGTGATTTGAGGGATGATGAGGGGGAAGCTATCCTCCTTCTTAGTAGAATGACCAAAATGCATGTTGCTCGTTAACCTGCCATCCCCCCTCTCCTTTCCCTAGTGGCTTTATTTAGTGGAATATGTTAGTCTGCTCTGCCTCATTGATCCTTTATCTGACTGAGGTTTGTGCAAGTCAGAATCTATGGCCCTGACCATCGCTCTGAAATATCAGTAGCCAGATTGTGCTGTGTATCAAATAATTCATGATGCTGACAATTGTAGTAGGAAGAGAAATAAAATAAGTGGATAAAACTTAATTGTAGATTTTGGAAAGTCCCAGATACGGTTAAGGCAACCTGCAATAATGCCCTTCGGAATGTGTCAGGTGTAAGTTGGCAAATCTGATGTTTCATTATCTCCATTGAGTTTGGCTGTAAATACATTAATCTGATCAGATATTGGCATGTTTTATGGTGTAGTGGAAATGTAAATTAGCTTCGTTTTCCCACAAGCCACTTTATTAATCTTTAATTTAACTGCAAACTATAATGCTGAAGTCAGTTGTAGTGGCATTAAATTACTTGATCAGATTGTCTAGGGGAGCACAAATGTGGCATTTATAGGCCAATGTCAATTCCCTACATTTTTCATTAAAATGCCAATGATACAAAAAATATGTTAAATGCAGAAATTGGGACATCTATTTGGATTAGAGAATATTACTTGTATAAATATTTTTTCTAAAGCTTAAAAATGAGGCAAAATGAGAACAAAACAGTATTTTAGCAATTTCTAGTGTCTCATTCTGCTTTTCCAGACTGGAAAAAAAAAGTCAACAATCAGTTTGAATTATTAAATATTTATTAAATATTAAGATTATGATCATTCTCCACCCCTAGTTTTGGCTCCTCCACACTGCAGTAATAACAGGAATAAATACTTTAGGGAAGCAGAAAAGATAACAGTAAAAAATAATGGTTACATCAATGTTGTATATGTAGGCCAATGCTGAAAATACAAAAAATAACTTGGATAAAAAATATTTACTTTTGATCTCAGTTATCGAAAGTTCTGTTTTTGCTAGAGCACAAGTAACCTTCCTTACTCCTATGAGAGGCCATATAATAACGCAGAGTTAATCAAGTAGTGAAATGGGCTTTATATACCAGAGATAAGAGTAAAAATGCCCATTTTAGGAACTCTGGGTGTAACCGGAGTTTCTCTACATAAACTTTAATTTTGGAATTGCTCCAAAGCAGCTTTGCTGTAGTTTTCTCTGATTTTTTTAATTATTAGGTATTAAAGCCAAATACAAATACTGCTAACTGCCCAAGCAGCTGCACACTCAGCTGACAAAAAACTGACATCCCCACCAAAATGCCCTATACAAACAGCATGAAGTTTTTTGCAATAGTATCCTACAGTTCGAATAGCAGGTAGTTTTTATAATACTCAGTGTGATAGTAAACCGTTTCATGCCCATGTGCTGGAGTTTGAGGTTATACGTAAGATATATATATATATATAGCATAATTCTCAATTTGTTAAAACACTTGTTCAGATACTTCATTGTGCAGATTTTCAGAAAGGGCCAATCCTTCGCAGAGAAAGTGTTCAGTCCCAGAGTCCTTAATATGAGCAAGACAGATTTATGTGGTAAAGCCTTGCTGACTAGAGCATGTTATAAACTGTACTGAAAAGGAAGCATGTGTTTACTCTCCTCACAAACTGGCTTTCATGTGTTGGAAACCCCAAAAAAGTGGGTGGGGACAGGCTGTGCCCATCATAAAGAAACAGAGAAAATGGGTAAAATGGGACAGTAATTGACGAGGGGTTGGTAAGGGGCAATTTTACCAATAGGATGTCAGTTACTTACAATAAAGATGGCTGTGGGCAACCCTGCAGCACCACAAGTACCAATCCTCTCGCTCATGCATGTGGGCACACAACCTACAGTACAGTTTTTATCACAGCCATTCATTCATCAATCATTCACCAGTCAAACCATTCCCTATATACTCATACATGGTGCAGAGAACCAGACTAACCAAATGAAAAGAACAACTTACTCTGAGGCAGCACTATAATATGAAAAACGATATTCCACCAGTTAACATTATCCAGACAACAGAAGAAAGGACACTAAAGATAATGACAAGATAACAAATCTCCGATTTTTATTACTTTATTTGTTTTTATCCAAGTTCCATTCTTAGCATTTTGTTCTTGGACTTAAGGAGTCTACCGGGTTCCAATGGTAACCTGCCACACTCTGATGAGGTTGTCAGTGTAGCCAGCAAATAGAGTCTGAGAAAAACAAATATGAAATAATAAGTTTAATACATATGCTCAAAAGATCAGCCAAGATCCTATATTTACATTTAACTAAAAAGCAGCAACAATTTTTCAAGTGATCGAACCTACATTTTTAGATAAGTAGCCATTGCCCACACCAACTGGAAGACCAAGTGTCACATTCTCCAACACACACACACACACACACACACACACACACACACACGTGTTTGAAGCAGAACGTTTGCCCTGAATGGGCCTCTTACCTGTCCGTCAGCAGACCAGGCCAGAGAAGTGCACTGAGGAGGCTCAGCCTTGCTGCTGGTGCTGATCACTTCCTGTCTCAGTTCATCAACAATGATCTTGCCCTCCAGATCCTGCAGAAGGAAATCACCAGTAAAATAGTACAGGTTAGAGAGAAAAAGTACCTCAAACTCTATACTGGTAACTTGCAAGCCGTGTGTGTGTGTGCGTGTGTGTGTGTGTGTGTGTGTGTGGGGGGGGGGGTGTAAGCTTTGCAGAAAATTTTGGAACAATGTCTCTGACGAGCAACTTTGTGATTATGGTTAAAAATAAAAAACTTAGACTCAAAGATAAAAGCCACACTTAAACATTAAATTGGCCTAGTTTCAATGCCTGCATGGAAGAGGATCCCCCATTTGTATCAGTAAGAAGTTTATACAAACGAGGATGTATCATTTGTATTTGCAAGAGGCTGATAAAAATGGGGATAGAATAAGGAATAAAACAGATGGTTTGGAACCAAAATAAGGTTGGCTTAGCCTGTCATGGCCACTGTGAGGATGCTCCACTTTTAACAGTGATTTTAATAACTGGCTTGTGGGAACAAAAATAAGAATAATGTGATCTCCAAAAGCCTGGTCCAGCCACTCAGTATAAAAAAGGCTTAATGTAGGATTTGGGACACACACTTCAGTCTAATAATGGAAAATAGTTCATGTTAATAGTAAATGTTCAGCTGAGTACTAAAACTAATCTAACTACAATCTTGGATGAAGAAAAATATCCCCAAAGCATTTTCACATGCAAAAACACAAAATAAAAATGCTAAACTGTGATGCAATGAGCATATCAAATTTTGATCATAAGCATTAAAAACAAATCTTTGAAGAGCAGTTCTAAAATCAAGCTGTGCTCAGACAGGAATCTGAAGTCAAAGTGACAGAAATATGTCATTACCCAGATCTTGATGGAAGGGCCAGTGGCCGCACAGAGCCAGTATCGGTTGGGGCTGAAACAGAGAGCACTGATGGTGTCGCCACCGTCCAGAGTATACAGATGCTTTCCTTCATTCAGATCCCACAGCATGGCCTGTCCGTCCTGCAAAGAATATGGATCGAACATCACCATTAGCCCCAAGATTATTTTAAAATATGGCAGAGACAGCTGTCAAAATAAATAAACATTTACTAATAACACAAACTGTAAAATAACTCCAAAAAACTCCAAAGCTATAGCCAAGAGGAAAACGTGTAAGTAATTTACATCTGTTCATCTGTTTAGATCTGTACATCTGTTCCCCCAAAAAGCCCCAGGCTACTTTCTGTACAAAGACAACAGACTGATGTCAATGTAGTGTCATCTATCCTTAAAGAACCACTTTACCTTTCCACCAGAAGCACACAGTGACCCATCAGGGGAAACAGTGACCGTGTTCAGGAAGCCAGTGTGTCCAATGTGGTTGGTCTTCAGCTTGCAGTTGGCCAGGTTCCATACCTGCAGGAGAACCAAAAAAGTGTTAAATTCCTACCATTAAAAAAATGTAAGATGTAATTAAAAGAGAGGAGTTGGAGAGCAAGCGAATTCACTTTGCGCCAGAATTCACGCAAGTTTTTTACTTAAAAGCAAGCTGGCATAACCTTGTACTTACCTTGACCATCTTGTCCCAGCCACAAGAGACAATGATGGGGTTGCTGCTGTTAGGGGAGAAGCGCACACAGGACACCCACTCAATGTGGCCCTCATCCTGTGGGCACATGCGCGCGCGCACACTTAAATCTCTCAACAGTCTGGGTCAACTCCAAAATCTTAAAAACTTTTAAATCACACTTCTGTCTATTTTACAAGATCACCTACAATACATTATGTTTTGCGTGTCTTACTTGAATAGTGTACTTGCAGACACCCAGGGTGTTCCACAGCTTAATGGTCTTGTCCCGGGAGCCAGATACAATCTGACGGTTATCAGCAGAGAAGGCAACACTCAACACATCCTTGGTGTGTCCAACAAAACGTCGGGTAGTGGTTCCTCTAAGAAATAAAGAAAATGAGTGCCCAAACTCCTCATCGTTTTCTTAGGAAACATTCAGGACATGTATCCTCTGGACCAGACTTACAGTAATAAAGCATGTTTCATGCGCACATCAAAGTCAGCATTACAGGAAACCCCTGCATTCACCTAATTAACCAGGTTTTTTTACAGTAGCCCAAACTTGTTTCAGTGGTCACAGTCAAACAAGACATTACAGAAAGCTGGCACTTTGTGATTGCTCCTGTGGTTCTTAATTCAATGAGCTGCCTCTTAGTGCTAAACTTACGTGGTGAGATCCCAGAGCCGAAGTGTGCCATCCCACGACCCAGAGAGAGCAAACTGCCCATCCGAGGAGATGACCACATCACTGACAAAGTGAGAGTGTCCACGCAGGGCACGCTGAGGAACACCATAGTTAGTCTCATCACGGGTCAGCTTCCACATGATGATGGTCTTGTCTGCAATCGAGGAAAGAGGAAAAAGCTCATGTTGCTGGGTTTTATATGCACTGGAGCACACTCAAAACTATTCATATGCTTACATGTATTCTTTAATATTTTAATACTACAAATTAGAAACATATTGCATAACTAGTCTTTTATTTACAATGTCACCTGGTTCCTGGCAAACTTAAGACCAAGCTACAGGCTATCCCACAAAAAGAGAAGGAAACCTGCTGCACAGCATTGTAGACAAGAGCCAAGATTCTGGCACACACTTTAATGCAGTTTGGGAACACAAGTTTATAATCAACATAGACAACCACGACTCGGGACTGTCCAGAAGCAGTGGTAGAGCAGGACAGCCGAGCATGTAGTAGGACTGAAGGCTACGTTTGCCTTAAAGCTGCCGTTTTACAGCAAACACCACTCAAGAGTCGAGTACTTAAGCCTGCGCAGTAACATAGAGCAGGAGAAGGTGTTTTTATAACTTTTGAATACTTTGTTATAACTTCTGTAAAACGCGGTTGAGAGTTGTGTTTCTGCCACATAGCCGGCACACTGACATGGCGCAGACTCGCTTACCTCTGGACGCAGACAGAATCATGTCAGGAAACTGAGGTGTTGTGGCAATTTGGGTCACCCAGCCACTGTGGCCCTTTAGGGTCCCCCTCAGGGTCATCTGCTCGGTCATTTTGGCAAGTGTACACCGTGCCTACCAAAGTGGATGGCTTTAGATTGAGTCGGAGGGCTAAAACAGCCTAACTACCCAACGGTTTAGGCACAGGAAAAGGACCGCCGAGCCACCGGAAACACATCTTCACACACAAGTTTGAACTGGTGCATTCTGGGAAATGTAGGATATTTAAAGCGCCTATATTACAAATAAGACATAATATGAATTAGTTTGTTAGATTACATGCATTTAAATCTCATTCACTGAGGTATGTGACACTGGTGGATAGGGACGTCTCTATCCATATTTACGTAATAAAATATTGCTATTGTTATTCAGTAGGAACTTAAATAAACGTTGAAATATGTTTTACAGAAACAATTTGAGTGGCACAAAATTGTGGATCTTTTTAAAATTTAAAACATTATTTTTCTAAATACAGCAGAATATTATCACGCTACTAAACTAAAATAAATCACAAGCCTCAGAAGTCAGGGCTATCAGGAACAAAACAGAAAATGAACATAAAAGGACTGAGTAAATGATGATGACTGTTTACTGAGTAATATGCATATTACATTTAGTAAGAAATGTAATATTTAGTAGAAATAAAAGTAGCATCACTTGTTCACGTGGTAACGAGCAAATGAAAGCAGTTTACTACTCACCCTGGATTAATATGCGACCCTCTTTTACATTATTACATTGCATTCGTCCCGCCGCTGCTCATCCAGTAAATCGATATAAAAAGATCCACACGAAAACTGTTTAGATTAATTACAAAACAGAATAAATGTAAAAACATGTTTCCGCCCGGTTTCGAACCGGGGACCTTTCGCGTGTGAGGCGAACGTGATAACCACTACACTACGGAAACCCACTGGACGCGCTGTCCAAAACTGCAGCATTTCGCTTCAACATAAATACAAAATTCACATTTCAGTATATTTCAATTTAATATAATATATTTGTTCTCAGATACATTTAAAGCTATATGTTAAATATGTGCTTATACATCATGACCAGTTTCACAAGTCTTAGAACAAGCCTTAAGTACTAAAGACAGTCAACAAAAATACTGCGGTTGGTCATTTCCGTTCAATCCGTGTTTAACTGAAAACTGAACTGACTTTTGATGGTTTAGCCGGCCAACTTGATTGTATTTTATAAATAAAAATACATGTTGAGTTTGAGTCCTGCAACACGCCCAAAAATCAAAAAAATATAAAGTTGCACCGTTTTCAAACATTACACAAAAAACATGTGAGTTGGAAACAAATGAGGGAATCATGACTTTTTTGGTTTTAAAAAGAGCATCCACCACAGTCTGCGAGCAGAGATGGGTCATGGCTCACCACAGCTTGTTTTCGAAAATCGGACGTCAAGTTATCCGACTAAATGGATCGTTCAGTCTGTTATCAATAATGTTTCAAACGCCAGCATCTGCTATGGAAAGTAATAAAGGCACAATTTCCGGGGAATTCCATGGCTCTTTCAGCAAGACGATGTCAGACTAGAAAGCTACTCAAGTAAAAGTCTCAACGTATCTAGTATTTACTGTACTTGTAAAGTATGACCAGTAATCTATACATTTACTTGAATGTAGTAAATGAAATAATTCAATGAAAGTTAAAGTACAAGTACATATTAATAATTAGTAAATGTCAGTCAGAATTTTCAGTATTATGTAGTTTATCCAGCTTATCCTGCACCTCAAAACATGGAGCCCACATCACACTTCATAAACAAGGTGTTCAAAGCCTAAACAATACAGACCATTCTTCCTGTTCTTCCTCTGATAAGAGTAATGTGCACTGACATAAAGGTCTCAGTGTGAGTAAGAATGATGAGTTATTAGTTCAATTAAGCTCAACAGGTCTTTAGAGTCGATAAACCCTAATCACATTTCATCTGATTACTGTAACAACGCTACACACTGAAACTGTAGTGAAGTAAAAGTAGACAGAATAAGAAAAACCCAAATACAGATACCCCAAAATCATACTTAAGTACAATAGGGAAGTCTTTTTACTTAGTTACTATACAACACTGCTCCAGTGAACACACTTCACCTGCTCCACAGCCCAGTGATATAATCCACTAGTCAGTGCTTTGTATTGGGTCATGGTGATCTTGAGCTCATGTGCCAGAGCATTCTTCTATGTGCAAAAGTGATCACTTGTGTCTACAATCAGGAGAAACAGAGGGAGCATTTGGATAGTTTTGGACATGAAGTGTATCAAAGTATCCCATTTTTCAGTTGTAGGTTCTTGTCCAGTACAATATACATTTGTGTTCACTAGCTTAACTTGCATTACACAGGCTAAAGGCTACAAAAAATTCTTTATTTGTTTTTTTTCATATAGGACTTGCTGGCCACCCACTCTGCAAAAAAGACTTTTATCTAATTTCCTCTCAAAACTGTGATCATTAACAAATGTCTTGCTTCTGGACTGATCAGAATACATCAACACACGCACAAACAAATTTATATCAGTATTGAATATTTTATTGTCAGACATTTTCCTCAACAGTGAAGAACTTAAACTGTGATTAAAATAAATGTATTTTGTCTTTCACAGTCTCTCTGGGCATAGCTCAAAGACAATTGCAATCTGCACAAACTGTTGAACTTGCTTGTATTGCATGTTTTATTCCTCTCCCAACTGCAACATGTATGAAGACTGATGGCTTATGAGTGTAGTTATTTTCAGTATTTGTCTCTTTGATGAAACATCATGAAAATGTTATATATTGTAATATAAATATTAAGAATCATAATTAAGGCATCTGGAGAAGGGAATGGACACATGCAGCATTACATCTGTAGGAGTACTGCAGGAAAAGCATCATGGAACATCATCACACTTTTTTTTTTTAAAGTATCATACAAACCTTTAAAAAAATATACAAAACACTGCTAACACTAACATGCTAGTCCCACAACTTTACAACAGCAAAGGCCTATTAACACAAATGCAGTCCGTGCTCATATTTGTCCTCTACACTCATGATAAACAGAAATGTACAAATGGATTACGCAATGTTGATTCGAATACACAAAACATATCATACTGTTTTTTCAGTAGAACAATCTCGCTCAAAAACTAAAGCGCTAAAAAGGTTTGTAAGATAATAACTATACATATTATTTACAGAGAATTGGTAAGAGTACTGAAAGCAGGTCCTGTAAGTTCATTAGTAAATGTACTGTAGAAATTAGACCATAGAAAGTGGTTTACACAACATTTCCAATGGAGAGAAAAACTGAACATCAACCATAGTTTATTCACCATAGAATTCCTTTCTAGGGATAGGCATTTTAACCAATTCAAAAATCTGCATTTTAATAATATTCACACATTATAAATATTCAATATTTTATATTCTTTTGTATTTAAAAGACAGAAGGCTTAACATTTGTATACTGTGTGCATTAATTATTTGCTTTAGTGATTTATATTTGTGTTTTATTTGTATGTGCTTTAACACATGACCAACTGTCCTACCTAACTGACCTGTCATTACACATTCTACAAATCTGTTCTCTTTTACTTTAATATCTTTCCCCATATACAAGATTTTTGGTCTGATATTAAGGATACAATGTATCCCTCTTTGCTGCAGTAATGTCCTTTACTCTTCTGAGAAAACTTTACACTAGTTATTTAAATAAGGCTGGGGGGGTTTATACTTGTCGTTTATACTAGCCGATGACTAGCTTTAAGCATGTGCATCTCCCATTCTATAGACAATGCTTTTCTATGGAGATTATACAACCTGTGTGTGCACTGTTGAACACCAGTATCAGTAACAAGTGCATCCTGTTAGATGAGTTCACAGAAGGAGTTTCTGGAAACATTTGGACATATAGTGTAAGTGCCTAGACACGGCCATTTCATCTGACATGAGCGGGGGTATTGAAACCTGTCCCAGTGAAATGCAGAGAAACCCCCAGGACAGATCACCATTCTATCACAGGGCACACATACAAACATACTCATGATTTAGCAACTCCACTGCTGCTCCACACACTGTGGGAGAACATGCAAACAACACAAGAAATTAATCTTTGTTGTTGTGAGGCAACAACACTAACCACTGCACCACTCCTAATATGTGATTTAATACATTTTTGTTTCAAATTACAGTTGCAGTATTTAAATTCTCAGTGAAATAATTAAAGTCTAAATGTGTTGGGACGTCCACTGGAGTTTTATTCCCTTCCAAGGCCTTACACATTGGGCAAGACCCATAATGCTACATAAGCCTACTCCTGTAACATGATTTAAGATGTAATTCATTCAGATTAACTGCTTATTAGGCCAAATGTGTAAGCGAATAACTGTGCCCATCCCTATTCCATTCAGAAATGAAACAGTTGTTTTTTGAACACGAGTACTTTTGTTTCCTGAGAGCTGAGAAATTATGAACGTATGAAACAGTCAAAGATTCAAAGTTCCATTTAAAGCGACCACAGTCCAGCTCCATCACACAGGTCCTCTCGAGGCTGTGCTTTCTCTACATAAGCTTCTCTCCTAAGGGCTTGGATAAGGAATCCTTTCTTGCTCCCCTGCTGAGTTGCCTCAGTCTGTCAATGGAGGGTGGATAAACTGGTCCTTTCAGGTAAACCCAGATTGATTAAAGCAGATCAGAGCAGAATTCATCTACTGCCACCAACCAAAGCCAAGTATTTGGTGGTCATGTACGGTTTATTCTCTTCTCCTGGTCAGAAGCAGCATTCTCTGTGCATCCCATAAGCACTGAGTCCATGTGCCCTCACCAGTTTATTTCAGTTCACGTCTTGTAAGGGCCCTTGCTTTAATCCTCACCACTTCAAGCCCTTCTTGTAGTAAGCAGCAATATGGACATATATTTTTGCAAGGGGGCTCTATGCATAATTTCTTGTATCAAAACTATTAAATTGAGAGGGAAAAGCAAAGGTTAGTTGCTAATATATATATCAATATGTACAGATTCCATGCTTCAGGTTGGTCATCACTGCAAAAGAGCAAGGGAAAAATGTTAGGTTCAGTCAAAATACTCAAAGATATACTCAGGATTCTAATAACATGTCTACAGTGAGTTGCCAGTTTACTGAAAAACCTACATTGTATGTACAGTTATTGGCCATTTTATCTGAACCCCCACAATACAGGTGCACTTGGTAGATTTATGGTTACTGACTGTAGTCCATCTGTTGCCACACAGTTTAGCAGCCAACAACAATTGACTTAATAATATTTGGATGGTGGTCTAATGGTCTTTTCATTGAGAAACAGGGTCAAGTCAAGTAGGCTTTACTGTCATTTCAACCATATATAGTTCACACAGCACACAACAAAAAGAAACCACGTTCCTATACGACCACGGTGCTACAAGAAAACACAGGACCACAAAACTACACATACGGCAACATAAAGTGCATTGCATGCAAATGTGTGCAAATATTGCAGGACAGTGCAAAGACAGAGACAGTACAGTTATGGTATTTACCAGGTTCAAAGTAGCAGGTTATACAAAGATTCAACAATGTTATAGAGACAGGTCAGATACAAATATGACACAGGAGTAGAAAAAGGATAGGGTAGAGCGGGGCTGACTGATCATGCAGCAACAGATGGGCTACAGTAAGTAATAGTAAACCTGTAAAATGCAGATATATGGTGAGTGTTCCTGACACTCAACTGAGGTAAACGTACCTAACTAACTGGCAACAAAACATGTTTCAATTGTTTCAGTTTATAGAATAAGTAACATTATGCAAACCTTGTGCCAGCATCCCGGCATTGGTAGTCCATCTCGGTCCTTGGGATAAAAATTAAAAAGTCAGTAATTAAATGTTAAGAACAGAGAAAGGATGAAAGGAGAGGTACCCACATAATACCACTTACACCACCAGTGATTTGATGTATTGTGCATTCTTATCCAATATAAAGGTGCTAAAATAGTTAAATAGGGTATAATAGTAAAATAGTGTGTGATGCCATGCAAGAGCCACTTTTGGTTCCCTTAAGATACCAGATACGCATGCTTGAAAAAGAGATCTGTGAATGTGAAGAAACTTTAAAGGTTGAAAGAGCATTCACCTAATGTAAATGTTCTGGAAAAAACCTTAAATATGGTATAGAACCTTTAAAGTAAAGTATATTAAAGTAAAAGTCTTTAAACCCTAAAATGTGGTTACATTGCATCACTTAAAGAACACTTTGGGGTACCCTTATTTTAAAAAGAGTGTATGAAGAAGACACCACCTTTGATTTTAATCACACCACTCCAATTACAAGACATCATGCTCTTACCAAGGACACCATACAGTTACAGTTCAATCAAATTACACAGCAAGAAAAACAGAGGACTTAAAAAATTGGAATGATTTTATTGTGGGAAGGTTTGCCTCATAGTGCAAGGCTTACAACTTATTTTTACATTTGGGCTGAAATTCAATTCAAACTAAAGTTCAGTATTCTCTCTTTGTCACAGTACCCCTGAGGTGACTCTTAATGCCTTGCTGTATGAGGATGAACCCCAGGGTTGTGTATAGGAGGCCCCACTAGACCATGATTAGCAACTACACACAAGCACAGCACACCCAGCGCACAAATACTGTACCAATGGGCAAGGGGCATCTGGAGTGGACTCTGCCTCTCCACTGTGTTCTCTACCCCCACTGGACTCCTGTCAGTGAAACCCAGCCACATTATACCTGTGAAACCACTATCCATCTATAACCAAGAAGCAGCTGCCCAAGAAATACAACAGCAATGATAATGTGAGCTGGGCTGGAAATTTATCACTGTTTTTTGTGAACAACATGATTAAGGTAACCTTTCACAAACTGAACTCAGTTTTACAGAAACAGCAGAGAAGATGAATTACATACCACAGGACACGGCTGGTCCAAGCCAGGAGGTCCCTGCTCTCCTTTTTGTCCTTTTAAACCCTTTTTCCCCAAGGTGCCTCTTTCACCCTGATAGACAAATTGGGCAGGGAAGCAGCATGAGAAAAGACCTTCTCAAAACACAAGCCATTTATATCAATCAGTCATTTTTTTTATAGTTTAAATGATGATGATGATGATGATGATTATTATTATTATTATTAACTATATTAACATAAAATATTTTTGCTATTACAATATTAAAATTCATTAAAAAATGACAATTTCTCTTGCCAACCTTTTCCCCTCTGTCACCTTTGCTGCCCTTCTCTCCTCGTAGCCCAGGAAAACCCTAGCAGAAGAGGTGCAGGGTTAGTAAAAGCTGTGATCCAAAAAAGAAAACACACCCCTATAATGCGGCATAGACCAATGAGCCACATCATTAGGTCATATGTATCTACACTTACAGTCCATTTAATCGTCACTGACCATACAGATGCACTTTGTAGTTTACAATTACAGAGCCTAGTATCTGGTTCTCTGGATCATTTGTTAGCCCCTTTTACTCTCCTCATCAATGGACCCCACAGTTCCACCAGTGAGCAGGTATTGGTGAAAGATTCTTGGCCAGTGACATAGAGGTGTTAGGTGTAGGTCACCAATAGATAGGTGTGCTTAAGGAGGTGGCTTGTCAGTGTAGCTGTGTACCAAAAACATGCTTACATCTAATCCAGGCAGCCCTTGTTTTCCCTGTTAGCACAAGAGATATACAAATTTAAGGTACACATGACACATCTTATTTATTTCAAATTGAAAGCCTTCTTTAAACAGGTCAGTGATGGCTTTTCAAAGAAACTGATGCTGACCTTTTCACCTTTTGCACCTGGAAGTCCAACCAAGCCATTAGAGCCAGGAAAACCCTGAAGACCCTGAACGGATTAAAGAACAATATCAGTCCAGTTCCACAGCCCACTGTGAAGCTCAATTAAATAAATCCAGAATTACACAGTGACATTTTTATAATCAAACAATTTTATAAAGGAAAACTCATGTCTACATAGCTCAAAATATCTGCATTTGCATATTTGCATGAATTATGTTTCTATCCTAAGAGTCCTTGGGTAAGACTCCCAACACTACATTTGCCAACTATTATTAAACAGTGGTGTCTGATGATGTATATATGCAGACCATGTGCAAACTGCTGAGGTAAATGCTTTCAATGACTTTTTAGCTTTATATGTCTCGTGGGTTCATCACAAATCTAAAGCGTCAAACCTCAGACACCAAACAAGTCTTGTCTGATTTACTACATTTGGGTCAAGGGGAAGATTGTGAAAATCAGATTCTTTGCCTCTTCTTTTAAGTGCAGGTTTGGGTCAGTCTTTCACCATCTGTAACCACTGTTAGGTGTGAAACAGAACAGGTGTGGGACTAGTGCTTATGGGCCCTGGATTAACATCAGAGGAAGTGCAGCTACAGTAGAATGGCAATAAGGTGAAGTACTGTTGGAGAAACAACAAGATTTGAGGCTTACCCGCGCTCCGGGAGGACCTTTTTCTCCAACATCACCTTTCTCTCCTTTTACCCCCTCACCTGGCTCCCCCTGGAGTTAAACACACATGTATAGCCACTAAATTTACCAGTCCTTTATAAACACAAATGCCAAGTTTCAAAAGTGATTTTGTTCATTTTAAAATGTTAACACAGCCATACCTTCTGGCCAGGAATTCCATGATGACCCTTAGTAGAAAAAAAAAGAAAATTATAGTTTATAATTTTTTACCCAGTGTGGCTAATTTGCTCAATCAAGACAACAGCTTAAAACTGAATCAAAGAGCTTAAATATTTTTGCTTACCATGATGCCCTGTGGGCCAGGTGGTCCTGGAGGCCCAGGAGGGCCTGGTAGTGAGATAATCTGGGCCTAAAAGGCAAAACAATCTAATTCACTCAAGCTTAGGTGTTAGGATTTTAATGATGTGACCTAGCATCAGCACTTATTCTGCAACTTTTAGTTGTGTAAAGGTGAAGCTCAAAGTCTTGTCTCAACCCATCAGTTATGTGAGTATTTTCTAAACTGGGCTTTCAAATAGTTTAATCAAATAAATAAAAACAGAAAAATGAAGCTACAACTTTTGAATATGAGACTAATTGGGCAGCACTCAAGAGAACTGCCTTTTCTAATTGTTTCACACATGCCTCTGTGTGATGTGAGTGAGGCAGAATGTGTTGCCTTTTATTTTGGTGCCCATGTAAACAGGTTCCAGTGGTCACATAGGCTGTGCAATCAGAGTAGCATTGTATCCCAGAAACAGCCCAGAGGAGCTCTCAAAGTGCTCTCAAGCTTAGGGCTGTAAAAATACTGGCCAACAAGGCAGGAGATTGTTTGATATGGCCTGTCCTACATTTTAACTTATCTTTCATTAGCAGAAAATATTAAATTTTTCTGCAGCTAAATGCTTAGATTTAACAGCTAAATGTGTTTCATATTTCTGTATGATGATGGTAATAATGACAATGATTATTATTATTGCTGGCAGTAATAGTGGTAGGGATTTATGGTCATAGAAGAATTGCTAAGTAAGTGTCCAATGTGAATGTGAAGCGAGTTTCTAATTACACTGGAAACAAGTTTACTTGGACCACCTGATTTGAGTTAGAGACCCCTGCTGGGCATGTTAAAAAAGCAAAATGTTTCAGGTTGACCAGATATATTAATACCAAAGTCAAGTCTGTTCAATAGGAAAACAGAATTTTGTATTTGTTTTGTCAGTCCTCAGCTTTGTGAAGTAAAATAAAATAAAATAAAACAAACAAACATAAAAACAATATAAATAAATAAAAACTCCATCACAAACAAACTATAGAGCTTTTCAGGGATGTGTGTTAATCAAGTCTACTGACCAGACTGTCCTCAAGTCTGGAGTCTCCCTTCTCGCCTTTCTGACCATCAGCACCCTGAAATAAAATTGCATTTCATAATCACTAAGCAATTTTTTCCTTACAGCATCCTCTTTGACTTAGAAGCATTCCCCCTAAGTGAGGGTCCACCTACAAGTAAAGTGGTCTTACTTACCACTGGTCCAGGTACACCCATATCTCCCCTCTCTCCCTTTTCACCCATCACTCCAGGCTCTCCTGCTTCACCCCTCTCTCCCTTTGGTCCATGTGAAGAGCAGTGAAACAACAGCGTAAGACATATCAGTTGGCAGAGGTAGTATTTAGGGAATTGCCAATGTGATAGTGGGTTGCAGATTCAAGTCCCAGCCCAGATACCACCAAGGTACCCTTGGGCAAGGTGTCACCCGTTACACAATGACAAGTATTCATTTTTACAGCCTTTCAGACCAGCTGGACTGCCTTTGGTTAAGTGCCAGAGAACATGTTAATACTGTACATAATGTAAACTCATTATAATGTTAATATATGATACGAAATTATATACATGTAATAATATTAGATTAACTTTACCTGTATGCCTTCAGATCCAGGCATCCCTGGAAAACCCGTTTCTCCCTATTAACATTACATTTTAGTGAACTCAAAAAAAGGAAAAAAAAACAAAAACACCTATTGAATTATAAGGCCTCTCACCTTTGCTCCCTGCTGTCCAGGATTCCCTGGTGGACCTGGTGGACCTGGCGGACACTATGGGAAAAAGACATGATGCAAACAATGCACAAATCTAGAAACAATCAGTGTTGTAATGTATGCCATACAACACAATTATAAAAGAACATGAGGCATTGTAGGATTTTACAGGGCCTAAATGAACATTACCACCAGATCTGCATGTGAGTCAGTTTCTTCAGATACCCCAGGAGGACCCTACTCTCCAGTAAAGCACAGAGCAAGAGAGTTGAGAGAGATAGCACAGCATGTCAGAGCAGATTAACTGAAAGCACTCAGTGTACTATAATTAAGTGATAAAAAGCTTCATTAGGTTCATAGATATGAGCTATGGTCCATTTACCGTTGGTCCCGGAAAACCATGTTCTCCTTTCTCCCCCTGCAAGGACAGGTGCACAGTTGAGCTCATTACTAATGTACAGCATAAAATGCAGCTGATGTTATCTGATTCACATTATAAGTTCTCTAAGCACCACAATTCACAAAACTCTTACTTTTATGCCTGGGAGTCCATTCATGCCACTTTTCCCCTCTTCACCTGGGACACCCTGATCACCCTGAGTGTGAAGCAGAGAAAAATTTAGCTTGCCAGAAAAAAGGATTTACTTATTGTTATAATCCCTATTACACTTGAGTGTATAGCCTCAGCGGGGGCATTATGGCAAACACTTAAAACATTTTCACAATACACAATACGTGGCAGGAAATTAAATTTATCTGATGTATGATAAACTGGGACACAAATCTTTTAATTTATCATTTACAAAAATGATAAAAGATTGAAAAGAAGAAACAAATCAAGCAACTGGTAAAAATAAATGCAAAAAATAACATAATGGCATAATGGACTGACATCCACTAATCTACCTGTTGCTATGTATCTTGGAAGTTGTTTTGGATAAAGGCCAAATTAATAAATGCAAATGTAAATGTAAATATATTTTAAAGCAATATTAATATGCTTACTTTAGGTCCCTGAAGCCCATCCATGCCACGCTCTCCAGTCTCACCCTGCAGCAAGACACCAGACCACACTAATGACCACTCACAAACTTCTCAAATGAGAGAATCATCTGAAGAATAATAACGAGGATTTTACCTTTATACCAGGTGGCCCAACGGGACCCTTTCAAAAAACACAACGTTATTTAACAGTTTCATTCAAAGTAAAATGAAAAACACATGGTTTCAGTGAGACTAGTAGTAGCTAAAGAGGAAGTTTAATGTAAAATACCAACCTCCATCCCATCCTTTCCAGGAGGACCCTGTTAGAAAAGCAGAGGCAGTATTAGCCACAGGGTCATTCAATTTCAATAAGAAAGTGAAGGTGAAGTTGTACTGCTTGTCCACTAGATGTCTCTGCAAAGTAACTGTAGAAGAGTAGACATGAGTCACTCAAAGACCACACTGAAGCATGTTGTGTAACTCATGAGCACAATAATTAAAATCCCCTATAAAACCACTTGAAAATCATAAACCCCCCTGTTCCGGCTATAAATGACTCAATATTTATTCAAGAATTTTAGTTAAAAAAAATAAACACAAAGCTTGCACAAACACAAACAACACTTTTTGGTTGCTTTTCTTGTAGCACCAACACTCAAGGTGTGATGTGGAGCTATTCATCTAAGCAGCCAACACACTTCCTTGTAGCAGACGTAACCTTAATAATTAATGGCCTGTTGACAGGCTTAAATCCAGCAAACACAAGACAGACACCATCTACGCTCTCAGCTTTAAGGAGCCAGAGCGTCTCTTGTTGCACAATGGCTGTGCAGGACGGAGCCTCGGCGTCAGGCCTTTAGCTGTTAATGAGGTGGTTTCACTCAGCCAAAGATAAACACAATTTGCAAGACAACAACAGGAAATGGCCTCTGAGCCTGTGACCCTAAAACATCTGCTCACAATATGGGGGAGAGAGAAAGAAAAAGAAAGAGAGAGAATGACATTTTTCTGAATGATTTTGTGAAGATGGAGATGCCATACACAAGCAGCACTGTTTGACAACTAGACCTTTGATTTTGCACTTCTTACCTACCATGCTGTCAAGTTAATCATTGCATAAATGTCTAACACAATCAGCAGCCCACCAGAGCCATTTCCGCTTCACTTCCCTATACTTTTTCTCCCTGTTACCATATGAATTGACAAGCTCAGCTTGGAGGTCTTTACCAGGCCAAAGTGCAAGGAGGCAGTTGGTCTGGGGACAATGCCAGCCTCATGTGTGCTCCATCTTTTCTTTCCCTACTTATTCACTCACCTGCTATTCAGTACTCAGGAGACACATTGCCTCCAGCATGGGTGCATTCAGTTATAGAATATACATTCAACTTACACTTGTTTAGAATTTGATCAAGATCCATCTTTGAGTGATCAGCTCCTATTCTGATTGTATTCTGACTGTAATCTGATCACAATGCGTCCACACAATCACAAACGGTCTTTTATGTGATCGGTGTAACCCAAACATAAACCAATCCCCGGAAATGCAAGATGTAAACAGCCTCTCAGAGAGTTTTTCCTGCTGCTCACCTTTGGCTTGCTTATTAGGGGTTTGATAAATATCTGAAAAGCTGCTTTGTGGGAAGTTAAAATGGAAACTTAAATATGTTAGAACACCACATACAATAAGGAGGACTAGATCATTTTCTTCTACCACTTGCTGTCGGAACTGTGGGGAAAGTGCCTCATATCTCATAACTCTGTTTTTCATATACAAATGCCTAAAGAACCACTTGTGCCATTATTAGGAATGGTTCCCCATGGATTTCAAAATCCCAGCAATATCTATATCGCCTGTGGGAAATGGAGGACAATATGGAGGAAATACTCTACAGGTTTATAGGAAATACCACTAATATAAGACTATGGTTTTAGAAATATCTTGTAAGATGGAAGTCATGGATATCAACAGTATATATTTTTGCCAGTTCAGTGCATAACTGTTCTATTTAATAATAGATTTTAATTTTAATTTGCTATATGCATTAAGGAATAGAATGGGACTACAAAACAGCTCCAGGCTTTGTTCCAAATATGCCCACCACAAACAGCAAGCGTACACATGGCCCATAGCAGGGTTGTCATTATATTATCTTACAGTACAAAAATCAAGGTACCACCTTCACGATGGCAAGTAACATAACAATACCACTGATGGTGACTCGAAGGCTGTGTTTATTATTGCAAGCTAAATGAATATCTGCAAATATTGTGGTTATGACATAGTGGTTAGAACACTGCTCTTGGGACCTGGGTCACAAGTCCTGGCCCAGGCACCACTGAGGTACCCTTGAGCAAGGTACCGTCCCGCTACACTGCTCCCCGGGCGCTGTTGATAGCTGCCTGCTGGTGCATGTATGATTTTAATGGTTGGTAGTTGGTGTAATGAGGTTTATTTATCTAAACAACATGGACTATAAACAGAACTAAGAATACTACAACAAACAGACTAATAACAGAACAGAATAAACACAACGTATAAATACTGGGTTTGATTTAACAGGGAACAGACCAAAAATGAGACAAACAAAGAGACACAAACAACACCTGACAAGGGAGGAGACCAGGGAAACAAGGGGCAGGTGTGCGAGGTGGGAACATGGGCTTAGCTAATCACAAACATGAGACCAAGGAAAGCACATGGAAAACAAAAAACAAAACACGGACAGGACAAGTGGCATGACAGACGTGACAATGATGGGTTAAAAACAGAGGTCACATTTTGCTGTGGTGCTGAAGTGTGTTCACAATGACAAATTGTTACTTCAAATGTAAGTTATTTTAGGCACAGGATATACATGACTAATTGTACTACATGCAAATTAATATGAAGGTAATATTTATTTTCAATGTAAGTACAGTTTTATTTCATATTAATCCATCTGGAAAAAGCAAATGACAGTATCATTTTACAAAATCGATTATTATTTTGCCTCGTTTGCTTCATTAATTGGATTTTTGAACTTTGTATCAATAATTCATTGATGTGTTTGTTCAACATTATAAAGATAATTTATAATATTTAATACACATATATTTATTGATATATGTGTATGTACATGCTGTGTATGTACAAGAAGCTGCTTCCAAGCAGATGTACCAGATGATACTGAAACTGATTAAACAACTAAAATCCTATCATTTCCAACATTTAAATCAGTGGAAAAGACATCAATAAATATGGCTGTAAATGCATTCAATGAGCATGATGTTCATACTTGAATGTGATATGTAAGAAAAAGAAGAATTGTTCCTCAGTTGACTAAGAATGCAGAATGTGATTGGGACTGCATCAGTACAAGCAAGTCTGTCCACAACTACAGAAAGAATAACAATACAGTAGAAATGTAATGATAGACTACTACAAAATAAAGAGTTCTGTGGTATAAAAACGAACAGAGCTAGTCTATAGAGATGTGGAAAAAAGTGATGTAGTCAGGCTAATCATCCTTTACCATATCAGCCACTGGCCTGAATGCTTGACTCCAAAAGTGAGGGGGCACTGTGGCTTTGTTAGGCTGTGGTGGCATTTTGTATGGTTTGTGTTACTGTATCTCCTTAATCTTATGATGAAACCTTTCTCTGATGGAAGTGGTCTCTTCTAGGATGACAGTATCCCCATCTTAAGGGTATTAGGGCTCACTGAAAGGTTTAATGAGTATGAAAATTATGCAAATCATATTGTGACCTTCAAAGGCACCAGATCTCAACACAGCTGCACACCTAAAGGAGATTTTGGACTGATGAGATAGACTGTTAGAATGTTTTAACTGAAGCAGCTTGTGGAATTCAGCTCTCTTGCTAAGTCACTTTCTGTTAGATTTTGCTGTAATTTAATGAAGAGCCACAACTACTGAAGTGGAAGGGAATCCTCCATGTGTCAAAGTCATACATCCTGCAAGTGATGTCATCTTGGAAAACAAAGGGTGTGTGTTGCATGTTCTGGCTCTCTTACTATGTCTCCTGGGTTGCCCCGAGGTCCATCTCTGCCAGTATTTCCTGGAGGCCCTCTGGGACCAGGTTCTCCAGGAGACCCAGGGGGGCCCGGAGGCCCTGCCTGACCCTGATCACCCTGCAGAGGGAGAGAATCACATTTGAGAGGAAAATAAAATGACGCTCATCACAAATAGCTCAGAATTGCCCCGTGATCTTTAGTTTTCACTTGATACTTGTTACCCGTGTGGCTATTTTTAGTCCAGCCACAAATGATTATTGTTTCATACTCGTTTTGTGATGTATTCATTTCATCTCAGTGATAATCCATGCATAATGAAGGAAAGAGGTTTTGGCAGTAGTGGCCAGTCCCCCAAAATTGCATGGTTTAAATGGCATGTGGGTGGCAGCCATAGCCAAGCCCCAAGGAGAGAGTGGAGGTTGCTGGCAAACTGAACACTCATCCACAGAAAAAGAGAGAGAGAGAGTTCAAGGCTGTGGTTTCATATAAAGATTTCAGCATATTAAGCTGCCAAGATGAAAAAATTCTAATTTGGTTCAGTTATTAGCTGTGGTTTGGGTCGTATGTTTTCCTCTCTTAATGTCCATAAACAAAGCATTTATCCACACGCTAAGGGATATTTATTTGGTTGTCTCTCTCTCTCTCTCTCTCTCTCTCTCTCTCTCTCTCTCTCTCTCTCTTTCTCTCTCTCTCGCTCATTTCTCTCATTTCAAAGCAGGCATGCATGTTAACAGCCCAAAGTGCCACAGGAGCTAATTGTAGGGTCTCACGGCCAAAGATACACATGCAAGATGATGGTGCCAGAAAACAGAGAAAAAAAGCCACTGGAGCAGAATACAAGAAAGAGAAAAAAAGAGAGATGAAAGATACAGTGAAGGTGGTGTGACATGCATAAGGCTTTCTCTCTACCTTTAGGAGGCGCTTGTGAAAACTGTGGTGGTCAGCTCTGGCCGAAAGGAAGCCATGCTCATAGTGTGGAAAGATCATCTGACAGCAGAGGAAGATGAGAAGTGGAGCAGAGAAAGTGAAAAACAAAAGCAGGACAGACAGTGAGCGGTTTAGAGAGGATGATATCAGCAAAGAGTGACTTCAGCACTATTGGAGCTGAATTTAATCTACCAGAGGAGATGTATAATGTAATTTATTAGAGAGACATGATAGCTGTGTAATACTTTATAATATTTGTGCAATGAACATTTTACAACAGGTCCCACACTAGGTAACGGCATCAAGACAAAAAAGGTCAGAGGCGGATAATGAGACCTGTCAGTACAGAAAGCAAGCTGAATGTAAATGTATATCATTGCATAATTTATCACATCCTCTCCTTGAATTGCCACCTTATCGTGGTGGAGGGGTTTGCATGCCTCAGTGAACCTGGTGGCTATGTTGTCTGGGGCAATAGCCCCTGGTAGGGTCTCCCAAGGCAAACAGGTCTCAGGGGAGGGGCCAGACAAAGGGCAATTCAGAAACCTTCAATGGATATAAAAGCAAAGTTTGGTTCACCCTTGCCCAAAGCAGGGTCACCGGGGCCCCACTCTGGAGCCAGGCCCGAAAGAGTGACACGGGACTGTCCCCAGGTGGGCCCACCACCCGCAGGGGGAGCATTGGGGGTTCGGTGCAATGTGGCTTTTGGGACATGGAATGTCACCCCTCTGGTGGGAAAGGAGACAGAGCTTGTGTATGAGGTTGAGAGATACCAACTAGATATAGTTGGGCTCACCTTGACACATAGCTTGGTCTCTGGAACAAATCTTTTAGTGAGGAGTTGGATACTGTTCTCCCCTGGAGTTGCCGCTGGTGAGCGACGCCAGGCTGGGGTGGGGCTTTTGGTGGCCCCAGAGCTCTGTGCATTAACATCAGAGTTTACCTCAGTGAGCAAGAGGGCTAAAATTTTCTGGGAATCTCTGACTGTCATTTGTGCTTATGCTCCAAATGACAGTTTGGAGTACACAGCTTTTCTGGAGTCCCTGAGTGGTGTGCTAGATAATGCACCATGGGGGGACTCCATTTTCTTGCTGTGGGACTTTAATGCTCACATCAGCAATGACAGTGCGGCCTGGAAGGGTGTGATTGGGAGAAACGGTCTCCCTGATCTAAACCCGAGTGGTGTTTTGTTGTTGGACTCTGTGCAATGCATGGCATGTCCATAACAAACACCATGTTTGAGCATAAGCATGTCCATAAGTGGACATGGTTCGAACAGTCCCGGGGCCGCAGGTCAATGATCGATTTTGTAATCGTATCGGCTGACCTGCAACCTTTTGTCTTGGACACTCAGGTGAAGAGAGGGGCAGAGCTGTCAACCGATCACCATCTGGTAGTGATTTGGCTCAGGTGGCAGGGGAGGAAGCCAGACAGACCTGGCAGGCCTAAGCGTGTAGTGAGGGTCTGCTGGGAACACCTGGCATAGGCTCCTGTTCTGCCAGATCTTTATTTCACACCTCCGGCAAAACTCCAACTACATCCCAGAGGAGGTAGGGGACATTGAGTCTGAGTGGACCTTGTTGGACTTGCCCATCACAGGGGATGAGGTCACCAGGGTGGTTAAAGAACTCCCTGGTGGCCAGGCTCCAGGGGTGGATGAGATTCGCCCAGAGTACCTGAAGGCTCTAGATGTTGTGGGGCTGTCATGGTTGATACGCCTTTTCAACATTGCATGAAGGTCTGGGATAGTACCGCTGGATTGGCGGACTGGGGTGGTGGTCCCCTTATTTAAAAAAGGGGACCGGAGAGTGTGCTCCAACTATAGGGGGATCACACTTCTCAGCCTGCCCAGTAAGGTCTATGCCAGGGTTATAGAGAGGAACACTGGACCAGCTTTATACCCTTGCAAGGGTGCTGGAGGGGTCAAGGGAGTTTGCCCATACAGTCTACATGTGTTTTGTGGACCTGGAGAAGGCTTACGACTGGGTTCCTCATGGTGCTATGTGAGGGGCGCTTTGGGAGTATGGGGTTCAGGGCCTGCTGCTGCAGGCTATCTGGTCCCTATACGAGTGGAGTAAAAGTCTGGTTCGCATAGCCGGTAATAAGTCTGATGCATTCCCAGTTAAGGTTGGGCTCCGTCAGGGCTGCCCTTTGTCATCGGTCCTGTTTATAATATATATGGACAGGATTTCTAGGCACAGCCAGGGAGTAGAGGGTGTCAGGTTTGGTGGCCTCAGGATTGCGTCTCTGCTTTTTGCGGATGATGTGGTCTTGTTGTCTTCAACAGCCAGGGACCTGCAGCTTGTAGTAATGTCCAAAAAAATGAGAACGCGGGTACAGGTGGCCGAAATGAGTGGCTGGGCTCTCGCTTAGACATAGGGTGAGAAGCCTGGACATCAGGCTCAGAGTAGAACCGCTGCTTCTCCACGTCGAGAGGAACCAGTTGAGGTGGTTTGGACATCTTGTGAGGATGCCCCCTGAGCGATTACCTAGGAAGGAGGACCCCGGGGCAGACCCAGGACACGCTGGAGGGATTATATCTGTCGGCTGTCCTGGGAATGCCTTGGCATACTCCCTGGAGAGTTGGTGGAGGTGGCTGTGGAGAGGGAGGTCTGGGCTTCTCTGCTGAGGCTGCTACCTCCGCGACCCAAACCCCAGAAAAGTGGAAGGTGATGGATGGATGGATGAAATTTATCACATAGTAATGTAATTACCTTTGAATAAGCTATGAATGGCTATATATCTGACCATATTGTTATAATATAAGTTATATTATATAACTCTTAAATTCCAAGGGTTAACGAGGGACATTTGGGTTTCGTTGATTACAAAAGGTCATTCACACCAGCAATAATGCAGTAAGAACTATAAAAACTACTTTTAGTTGCAGTGCAACATGTTAAAATATATTATAGAATGCTCCAGCAAATTTTTACTTGCTGTTCTGATTTGACAGTTCGACTACCATGAACTATCTCTGTGTGCTTCTTATGCTACCCAACCCCTAGACAAAACAAAAGCTGTTGCTCCAAGTTACAGGCTTTAACTGATGCCACTTTTCTAAACAGCCCTTTTGCTTTACGTTTTGTTATTGCTATCCAGTGTTTACTGAAGGAGGATGGGTTCCCCTTTTGAGCCTTGGATCCTCCTAAGGCTTCTTCCTTCAACTTGCCACTGACTTGCTTATTATGGGCTTGGACCCAGAGTCTGTAAAGCTGCTTCATTATAATGTAAGTTCTAAAAAGTGCAATATAAATACATTTTATTAAAATGTTGAGTGGCCTAGTATTTTAGTCAGTTCAAACTGTTATTTGCACTTTTTAAGATTTATTTTTATTATTTTTTATAAATTAAATACAATGTTTATAGTTCTTACTTTATTTTTTAATCAATTGTTCATGTTCATAGTTTGTCTTGTTGTAACTGATTACATTTAAATTTGCATGTATTCACCATTTATTTACACGCCCTGAGTTGTCATGATTGGCTATTGGCATTTGTGAGTCACTCTTTATATACTCTGAGCCTAAATAAAGGCTGGATTTGAAGGATTCCAAATGTGTTCTGCATTAAAATCATGGATGCCATCTGTATTAACCATCCTAGGTAAAACAGGTCCAGCTCCAATAGGACATTAGACAGGAAAAAGCAAAAAAATGTTTAGAGGGGATGGTCACAGCAGCATTGCCACCTCAACAAGAACACAGAAAGAAAAGAAGTAACAGTAAGCCAGGCATTCAGAAACAGTCTGTGCAGTGACATTGCCCGAATCCAAGGTAAGAGCTGTAGGTGAAGATGGATGGTGGCCAAAGAGAAACAAACCTTTACTGTAAGAATCTGATTACTGAGCAGGCCTGCAGAGGCAGTGTATGCTGGAAGGCCCTGGGAGGTCAGAGGAGGTCACACAGAAGTGAAGTGACAAAGGGATAGGAGGAGATAAACACAAAGGCACAAAGGGAGATTTAGAAATTAGAAAGTGTGAACAGGGATGTCGTTAGAATGCGCATGAGGAACAGAGTCGACTTTGCACTGCGAGGCTGAGATCTTTGTGCCTCTTTTGTGCAGATATAATTCGCACTGACCTACTTTTCCAGCCAACAACAACGTGAAGACTCTTATAGACATCCTGGCTATATTGGCAATCCAGATACCACGCACTTCTGGATATGATTACCTTTCATTGGCGCACATTAGCCCATGAGGTTTCTATTTACAGTTGTGGTTGGGAAGGCAAGGGATCCATAAAGAAAGGTAACGCTTTCCCAGGAGAAGCTCGCTCTTTTCCCCATAATGACATTGGCTTTTGGTGCGCTAACATTTTACACTGTAATAACCATGGTAAACTGGCAACCACAAAGAACCTAAAAAGGGCATGTTAAGTAAGTACACTGATTTTTGGTCTGACTCAGCATAGAACTGTGCCTATCTTCGCATAGTAATTATAAATTAAAAATACACTACAATGTGAGATCTTAAGCAGCCTTTCATGACCTGTGTGAAAAAGACAGTGTTTACTGGTTGCATCATCCACCTGCAGCATAAAGTGAGTGCTGCCATCTGGAAGGAAAGTTGGATCTGCTTCTAGGCCAAGAAGCTAGTATCCTTAAAGAGCTTTAATGAACTCCATGAGATAAGGTCTTCTGCCAAAGCAAAGCTTAATGTTAGATAAAAGAAAGTCTTAGAACACTATTATAATCAACACAATGACCTGATAATGCTCCAGATACCCCTGTTCACTGTCTTTTCACTTTTCATTTATGTCTGTCTAACTACTTAACAACATAATACTAAGTATGACACCATGAAGCAAAAATGATGCAGACCACACACACAGCATTTACTGCTAGTCCACCTGTCCAGAACTAGAGTCCAACAAACCTACTTTTTATAGACCTGAGCTGCCAGGGCAGAAGAAAGAAAAAGAGTTTTGACCAAACATGAAGGTCAAAACAAATTGACCAAACATGAAGTCTCTGGTTGAAATTTTACAAGAAAGATAGACTAACTATGCACTCATTGATTTGCCTTATCATTTCATCTGTATTAGCAAATGGGCAGATACCAAATGGTCTGCACAAGGGAACAGCACCTGGGAATCAGCATTAGATCAAGGATGATACAAATGTTGCCCACAATCTTGATCATTCCTTTATAATGCACAATGTTGAATATATCCAAACCCTAACCCCAATTCTAATTATTTCAATCCAAATCATATTCACAACCCTGATCATTTCCACTCAAATCCTGTCCACAATCTTGATCATTCCTACTCAGATCCTGTCCACAATCCTAATCATTTTATTCAGATCCTGTTCACAATCTTGACATTCCTAATCAAATCCTAAATGCAATTTTGACAAATCCTACTCAGATTATAAATGAGATTCTGCTACTTTCCAAATCTAACCTTAATCTTTATAATTTTTATTCAATTCCTAAATACAATCTTACTCATTTCTTTCCAAGTCCTAACCACAATCCTGGTTATTCCAATTTAAATCCTGACCATAATCTTGATCTTATCCAACATCTGGAAACTGTTGTTTTTATAAGAACAACTGCAACCTGTCCTGGATATGTCATTCACAGTCAGCATGGCAATGAGATTCACACCATTGCTGCTGAGTGAACGCTCCACAGTGCGAAGGTGAATGAAACTGACATATAAATTTACACACAGCTTAGCAGTGTATGATCTCACTGGCGCTGCAGGGCATGGCTTTAGTGTTTGATGTTTCTAAAAACACTCACCCTGGGCCCCATGTCTCCCTGGTCGCCCTATAGAGAAAAAAACAATTAGCCATTACTTGCAACCATATCTGACATAAGCATCACATAGTAACGAGTAATTCATTCTGCAAAAGCCCTAAAGCAGTGCTCAGAAAGTGCTGTGCTATCTCAAAGCTGGCATGCATTAAGCTAAAACCTTCACTGATATCACTCAGTGGTGTAGTAAATCATGAAAAAAATATCATGCTGGAATGCCTTCTGAACTCTTGTGTTTGTACCTTATCTCCTTTTGGACCCAGCAACCCCTGGCAAAAGAGGAGACAGATTTGAAATAACACATAAAAGATCATCACCATACAATCCAACAGCTGAAACATCAAATCTTATCCTTCAAGCCTTCTAATTGTGCATGCTGAGCATTTTGCATGTACTATACAGACCAAGCCTCCAACAAAAACAATGAGATAGCATTTCTAGAGTAGTAGCCCCAAATCTTTAAACATACATGTTCATCAAAATGTTTTCTATGATTATGCATGTTTTTCATATTCACAAGTTTTTTTCTTTAATTTTACTATTTAACAACAATAGTTAAGATACCAATTATCGGAAATATTGGCTTTCCTCAAACACATTTTAATATCAAACAAATATAAAATTGCACACTTTAATATTTAAGAATTCATTTTGGTATTTTCCTAATGTTTGTTCTATCCTCCAAAAAGTTCCACTTTTGACTCATCAGTCCATAAAACATTATTACAAAAGGGTTAGGGGTCGTCAAGGTGTTCTCTGGCAAATGTAATACATGCATTTATGTAAGCAGTGGTTTTTGCCTTGCTGATCCCCAATGGATACCATTTTTGTCCAGTCTTTTCTTAATTTTGGAATCATAAACACTGACCTTATCTGATGCAAGTGAGGCCTGCAGTTTCTCAATTTCTCAGCAGAATTGCCGCTGGAATCTTGGAGGAATTTCAGTATCTTTCTTTCTCTTCTCTTATGGGTTTTTGATCATGGCATAGTGTGCTGCCTATCGAAAAATTTTAGCCTTTTGATATTTCAGGGAAGGGAATTTAAGTGATGTTTAGGCTAAACAGAGCTTGCAGTAATAAAGCCTGTGTGTGGCTAGTCTTATCCCAGTTATCAACTAAATTTGATTATTGGTTGATGGAGCAACTAAATGAGCAATTACATTTTCATATGAGGTGAACTGGTGCTGGATATTGTTTTCTTTTCTTATATCAGTGAAACCATCATTGAGAAACTGTATAATGCGTTTAATATTGTCTGAAGATCTGAAGCAAACATGCAAAAACATTAGAAGCAAATACTCTTTACTGGAATAGTATTTGCTGCACATAATCCAGTTTCAAGTGCATCTGTGTGTGAGTGTCCCCTTGACTGCACATTCTAATGGAGTGTGTAGGGATTGAGGTGGAAATACAGTATGAGGTGCCGTCACACAGTGGAGCGCTTCTCTTCCATCTCTCTTACACACAGATGGAGTGTGTTATTATTCAAGGCAGAAGTGCAACACATGTTTCATGTTCTGGCATTTTTAATGTTTCAATGTTGTATTCGCTTGCTTGAGCCTGACTGAAAATGTGATAGCATATAATGTGTAAGAATAAATGATAAATACTTAATAATTCATTTTTAATAGTAATCTAAATGTTTCGGAGTATACCCTCAATAGAGTGACCACATTTAATCTCTACCATAATAAACACACTGACTCCAACCTCTTCTTCTTGAGCTGTGGAGCAGCCATAGACTTTAGGCTTCACTGGAAACTGAGTTACACTAAATCATCACCTTATCGCAGAATTATGATTGCTTTGCTAACAGTTACAGACAATTTATCGACTCTGAAGTTTATACTATTACTTAGATCTAATGGCTTTTTGAAGAGGCTCCTTCCAACTAGCCATTCTTCATTCCAGGACAGGCCTGCTGGCCCTATGTAAACACAGGCATGTGTATGGATGGTTCTGATGAATTTAGGGAAGCAGAAGCTCTCGCTCACTCCAAAATGTCAGGCAAGCAGGCCTGAGGTAATAGAGTGGAGTTTACTACCGTTGGCTATGAAGACATAACTGCTGCTTTAGGAAGGAGAGATTACTCTGGATCTAATGGGAATTTTAATGTGAATACATTACAAGGAAATTTCAGAAATACAGCAATTTTATTACACAAAACCACAAAGTTGGTCAGATCAGGAAATGAGAACATACCGGGCTGCCTTTGGGACCAGGAAGACCCTGCAAACACAGCAAATGTTAATGATGAGTGTGTACCTCAAGTAATTCAGACATAAATCAGATTTGCACAATTTACCCCAACTGTAGTCCTTCAGCCAAGGCAAGTTTTGTTACTGAAATGTCTTTAACATGGCATTAGCTATGAGGCTGAAGTAAATGACGGAATGGAATGGAATGGCACCTTGTAGGCACCAGTTCAGCATTGTTTACTGAATTAATCACACTTGCCTCAATTGCTAAAGGCTGTTAGATGTTAGAACAACCCCAGCTGGGATATAATGAAGTGAACATTATGGTGTGGCACTAAATGATGCACATTTGGCTTTTTGCCTGAATCATTAATTTAAATGCATAATTGCACTTGACTAAAGCTTCTAAACAAAAACAAGACTTTTTTTTAAATAAATTGTGCATGTTATCAAGTGGCTAAAATATGAGGTAACTCACAGATGTCCTAACCATTCTCCACCCGCTGCATTCTTATATAGTAAATGTGCTTGGACATATAGGACGATGAATAAAAACTCCAGAAAACCCTCAAACATTTCATCATTTCAAGTGACATTTTTCATGCATGTGAAAGGTCACACTGTTAGGACACTGGGTGTAGTGGTTTGTAATATAATTGAGCCAGAGTTTGCATGACTGCAAGTTCATTGTCTTTTCCACCTGCTCATAAGAAGACCTACAACAGAGGAGTCTAAGTCTAATTTTATCTGCATAGGGCAGATGAGGCTACAGCCATTAATTCCCAAAAAGCAGCACAGATGATTAATTTGTCACTTTTGGAGCAAAAGGTTTGGATTTCACTTTTTGTTTGAATCTGAAACTACCATTTCTTAATGACTGGACCAATAAGAGTTTGAGTTTATCCTATAAGGAACTAACTACTCAAACCAACTATTTAACAAACAAAATCAGGTGTGCTCCACTGTCTGGAATTAAAAGCAGCAGTGCTTCCAGTGGCCAGCTGTGGATAAGATGGGGCAACGAAGAACTACAGCAACATAGTAGTATGTTATACTGGAAAGTAGGCATGTGCCAAAAAAATAGACCTTAATAGTTACCTACTATTTTACAATATATAATATCATATTATATATATAAAAAAATCTAAATTTTTAAAATGCGTTTTGTATGCAAGGGTGCGCCTAGGAATGCTGGGCCTTATTAAAGAATATAATAATGGGCCCCCAATATTATATAATATTCCTTTTCAGACAGTGTTCTCCGAGGTCCTTCTGTCAGGGCCCTTGGAATTGTCTTAAATGTCCCCCTTCTTGCGTCACCTGTATTTGTATGTCATACATTAATTTTACAATATGTAAAATTATATTTAACAATTTAATAATATTATAATATTAAATAATTCATTAAATAGTTTTTAAAATATGAATGTATTGGCACTGTGCTCTATTATATAATCATCATCAACATTCGGCTTATACTATTATATAACAGTTCGTAACATGGAAACACTTTCATTACCAGTGTTAAAAAAGTTATTGCTAGCTTCTGCTAGCTATCAATATGAGACTTTCCATTATATGTTGTCATCAAGCTAGAGTCTACACAAATAAACAGCACAAATGAAGCCTTTAACAGACATCCAGTTGTAATTTTAACTTAATATGTTGATATATGTTAATATGTTGTTAGTATGTTTTACAGTAAATCATTCAGTAAAAATGTAAACTTTAAGCCTAACTCCAGTAATATTACTGAATTTGTCTTGTAGGCTATTCAGTACCTTTGTTGTCATATACGTCATCATCATCCTTAGAGGGTTAAGTAAAGTTGTGTTTAGTATACAGTCTTATGCAAACGTTTGGCCACCCCTTGATAAATAACAGATTTTGGTTATTTTGTAATTTAAACTATGCTATCACAGTAAACATTTTTATGGCAATGTGAAAAAGTTTGGGCACCCTACGAGTTCCAAAGTCTCTGAGTCTCAGACCTTAGCTCATTAGATCTGATGCATGGCAATAGCTGTCATTAGTAAATGTCAGCTGGTGCCAATTTCAAAGCTTTACAAATACTCTGATTCTTTAAACTTTGTGCACACACTTGTGGACACTCAACACTGTGTAAGACTCTGAAAATGAAAGTTATTGATGCCCACAATGCAGGAGAAGGCTCCAAGAAGACAGCAAAGCGTTGTCAGCTTGCAGTTTCCTCAGTGAGAAATGTAATTAAGAGATGGCAGTTTAGAGGAACTGTGGAGGTCAAGATGAGATCTAGAAGACCAAGAAAACTCTCAGGGAGAACTGCTCGTATGCTGGTCAGAAAGACAAATTAAAACCCCATTTGACTGCAAAAAACGGGTGGAGGGAAGAATGGATTGCACTAAATACCAGCAAATTCTGGAAGCAAACATCTCACCATCTGTAAAAAAGCTGAACCTGAAAAGAGGATGGCTTCTACAACAGGACAATGATCCTAAAAATAAATTAAAATCCACCATGGAACACCTCAAGAGAAGGTTTTGGAATGGCCATCACAGTCCCTTAGTTTAAACATCACTGAAAATTTGTGGGTAGATCTTAAAAGAGCTGTGCATGCAAGACGACTAAAGAATATTACAGAACTAGAAGCCTTTTGCAAGGAAGAATGGGAGAACATTACAAGAACAATACAAGAATTGAAAGACTTTTAGCTGGATATAAAAAGCATTTGCAAGCTGTGATATCTTTCAGAGGATGTGTTACTAAGTACTGATTATGTAGGGTGCCCAGACTTTTACAGACTGCCCCAATAATGTTTTTTATTTTTGTTCAATTTATGGAATAAAAAGTAACTATGCATCAGTGTTTGCTGAAAATATTGTGCATTTTTTTCCATTTCCTAGAGAGACTGCGTTTACATCTTTTCAATTAAAAAATGACCATGGTGTAATTCAGCAAGAGTGGCCAAGCCTGTTTTGCATAAGACTGTATCTTTAACTTCATAAACACAAAGTCAGTAGATGCAAAAATTCAAGTACTTGGGACACTGAGTATTTTGTCCTTGCCACGCTGAGTGACTTTTTTGCTATGTCTGCTCCTCCATCTGCCATGCTATGGTTATGTAACGTATGGTAACGTTTTGTAGTGAGTCAAAACTTCAGCCTAAATTCATTGGGTTGAATGGAATTTTTGCCAGCATGCTGTAAGATTTTGTAACACATTCTATGAAAGAACACATATGTGGGAGGAGCTTAGATTTGGGTCATGATCGATAGGAAACAGGTATGCCAAGACTATCAGATGTCTGGCTTGTGCTGCACCCTGCTGTTATATGGTGGTGTAGGTTAAAGCTGTCTGACAGATGGGAGTACTTACAGGCTTACCATCCATACCCAGAGGACCCTGAGAGAGAAAGAGAGAGAGAGAGAGAGAGAGAGAGAGAGAAAGAGATAGAGAGATCCATCAGAGGATGACATATGTTTAGAGCATCAGATGCATCAAGTTTTGAGGTCATGTCACAGCTATGACTAACAACACATGGGGTTGTGGAACGTGGATTGAAATTTAAATGCAAAACTGTCATTTAGGAATCTGATTTGACACTTCTGGCAAAATGATGCTGCACATCTCTTATCACAGTAATGAACTATGAGTTCTTTGACAAAGATATAGTGATATATGTGTTACACATGATTTATAATGACAGATTCAGAGCAGTGGTGTTTTTAGAGTGGCTGGAAAACTGAATAATGGTAAAGGATCGAGAAAACAAAAGAGACTTAAAGAGGGATGGAGGAGGAGTGAAGGGATATATAGAGCCAAATCTGGAACGTAACTCATCTTCAGACAGAGACTGCAAATGGATACAGATAGCCTGAGCAAGATACAGTTCCAGACTGCCCCACAACACATATGCTGGATAATCTCAGTTAGAAAGAAAACTCAATCCATCATTTCAAGCTCAGGCATGCTCATAATGCAGACCAGAGAGGTTGCTGTCCACTCTACTGGAGGTGCTGAAACAACACTCAGTGACTCATAGCAGTGACCTGGGTTGTTATGAGCAGGCACATGATCCTATACACTGTGGCTTCTTATGGCATTTAAGTAGGAGAGGGGCAGGGGAGGGTTTGTAAAACATGGGTAAAACCATATGATTAACCCAGGTATTTGGATATTACACAGGAACTTTTCTTCTGAATATATCTATGCAGTGTCTACCAAAAGAGTATTAGCTCTTCTTACAGAGTTGTTCTTCCATTGTTCCCCTTGGCTTTTTCTTTAGGAGGTTTGGAGATGTATTCCTGCAAAGTTTTAGGAAAGGGTCCTGTTCAACTTGGGAAATCTTCTCACTCCCATCCCTAATTAGTAAAAACACCCAAGAATCTTCATATTTAGGAAGCAATACACTTACCTTACACAACCAGTTATTGTGACTTATGTCATACTTTGCTCCTTACGCAACAATGTTCCTGTTTTGTAACACTGCACAGTCTTCTCCGACTACATTTGATAGCACTAGTCATTAGTTATTACATTGCCTCTGTATAAATATCATTCCTTTAATCATAATTCTCATTCTGGTATTGTACTTCTCATCTTTTTATTATACTTCAGCTATCCAGTGTAGGGTTCTCACAAGTCGTTGTCAATGTTCCTGTGGAAAGCCTAAGCTCTTATAGTGCTTTTTCATTCCTTGTCTTGGTTCCCCTCAATGCTTTTTCCTCATGCACTCACTCATTTATTTTCTTCTGAGTTTTTATTCCTGTTGGCGTTTGGTACTCATGTCCTCAGGGATTTTTTCCTTGTTAGTCTTGATTTCTCTCAGTATTTCCTTCTTATGTTCTTAGGATGTTCCTGATGCTGTCCCTCAGTCTGTTTCTTCTTAATGTTTAATCCTGATATTCTTGGAGAATTTATTCTTCCAATTCCTGTTTTTTTCCACTATTTCTTCGCATGCAATTAGAGTTTTTTCCTTACTCTGTTACCCTTGGCCTGCTCTTTAAAGGTTTGGACCCGAAAATCTGTAAAGCTGTTCTGTGGAATTGTCTGCTGTAAAAAGTATTTAAGTTTGACTTTTATAAGACTGAGGTTTTTGATGTTAAACAGAGTTTTCAAACAGAATGGGGACACCAGCTTTACAGAAATCTGGGTGCAAACTTCTAAAGAGCAAGCTAATGGCAACAGTGGAAGGGAAAACTCTCTAAAAGCACAAAAAGAAACCAAAAAATCACTTCCTTTGATCAGACTGAGGTATTTGATGACACATAACATCTTCAAACACACTGGAGATACCAATGTGTGACAGGTAGGAAATACACCACACTTTGAATGACTATGACTAATCTGAGACATAAATGTGTAAGAAAAAGTGCTTCAAAAAAGAGAAAAACTCCTTTAATGCTCACTTTTCCCCAGCTGTGTTGCACAGCTTCAACATCTGAGTCTCTGGTGTGTGTGTTTGCCAAACCCATGAGGGCAGACAAGAAAGTGAGAGGGAGAGTAAAAGAGGGAGTAAAAGAAAGGGAAAGAACAAGGATGCAGATGTGGAGAACCAGGCCAGGCAGGAGCAATGGATGGTGTGTTTTGTGATGGTTTTTTGAGAGAGAGCTAGAAGTCCACATTTGGCAGAGGGACGAGCACGCTGCACCCTTGACCAGCTCCATTGTTATGCTTGGAGGGACTTCACACAGTCGCGTGTTTCCATGTTGATATTACAACGGTGCAGGGGCTGCCAAAGCATGCAACCAATCGCATCTGGAGTGCGCTGCCTGCTCAGCCCGAAAGGCTGCTTACAACTAACTCCTCTGCTAAAGGGCAGATGTGCACTTTTGGCATCAGAAAGAACAGGCAGTCTTTGTGCAGTAGCTGATGAGACTGAGTCTGGTGATGTGCTGAAGTACATGGTCAGTAATCACACTATTAGCAGTGTTTATTTGGCTTCAGCATTCAAGACGATTGTGAATCAGTGTACAACAAAAGATGTATGTGCAGGGCCTGGGAAATCAATTTTTGAGGTTAAGATCAGCCTACACTCTAAAAAAAGGTGCCCCAAAAGGGTTCTTTGGAGGCATGCCATCGAAGAACCATTTTTACTTCCCAAAAGAACCTTTCAGTGAATAATGCTATAAAGAACATTTGAAAATTAAATGTGTAGTTGTGAGGAGTCTTTTGAAAACCACCACATAACGTAACACTCTATACCAATTAGCCTTTTCCTAGCAGTTTTCCTAAAAACTGCATGTCTCAGCAAGCAGTGGAACTTTACTTTTTAAGAATGTATTAACAACTGTTGAACTATTATGTAATTGTATGTATGCTTTCCAACTCTTTTGTGGCCTATTCTCTTAACATGACAATATAACAAACATCTCACCCTGCAAATCTCATTTCAAGGTGGAAGCCCCTCCCCTGGTCACCCACCAAAGTGTGAATAAAGTACTTTCAATTATGAATGAACACAAAAATTTCCTCACATATTGAAATGACTTTTATTCTATTCCTACTTTAAAGTCTACAGGCAGTTTGTCCTCATCATGTAACATGAAACAGATATTAGCCAGTTTAAAAAACATTAGCTATGCTAATGAACAAATGACACCTGTTAACTCACCTCAACATGTCCTTTACAGTCATTTAACACAATAGAACTGAATAGTCGCTGTGACAGTGAACATCACTGCCCCCTTTTTAAAAAATTTTTTTTTACAAAAAATGGGTCCTTATGCTTTGATGTCATTGTTCTGCTATAACCCAAAGTATGGCATACCTATTTGGCTCTGTGCCAGGTAAAAGTGAACAGTAATTCTGCTTCCCTCAGCTTTAGCAGTGCACTGGTCCTTTCATGGATTTACAGAAAACACAGTGGTTCTTGTTGATCTTTAAATGATGATAAGCCATAAGGATAATGTTCAGAAACCTCTCTCAATAAACAGTTCATCACCTTTTGATCAGTATAAACAGAACACTGGAACATGGAAGATGTTTGGAGAGCCACATGATCTCCAGCAGGTGGTGCTCTACCACACCTAAAGCTAGTTGCAGGCTCTTGCTGCTGAGCTGCCCAAGTATGAAAGACACAGAGCTGTCAGGAAGCAGTTGGCCAGAGAGTGGAATTAGAGAGATATTTACCGGGTAGCCATCTCGCCCTGGAGTGCCCTGTTGGGATTAACGAGAATAAAACAACATCAAATCTGGATTAGGATTAAGTGCACACAACACTGTTGTTTCTAAAGTGAGTTTAAAATAAATAATAAATCAAACCAGAAAGATATTGCAGCTATTAGAATTGAGGTTCAGCAACATGATATAGCAAATATTCAAGAACATGCAACACACACTTCATAGCTATTACACACTGCTAAGGGAGCCATGTTGATGTGTCTAATGGGAAAAGTTTTGAGTGGGAGTTCTGAAAACAGTTGGGGGACTGATGAAGCACACATGCTGTCTGCATTTCTCATTATGGAAAACATGATTCAACAGCAACAATAATAGCTTGTTTTAATGCAACTGTGTGAGTAAATGCAGAATACGTACACACAGGTTTAATAAGTTTTACACAATTGTTTCTGTCTTTGTAAGGTATTTAAGTGTACCTTTAAGCAATAAAACATGTAAAACTAGAAATATATAACAAGGACATTTGTCTTGGAAATGTACCAAAACTAAAACACATACATGCTCGCACAGGCCTGGGCTATATAGATTATAAATAAAATTGCAATATTTTAGGCTATATTGTGATACATATCTCCATATTTTGAAAATTCTTCTAAAGCACTTAATAAACATTTGGTTTAACCCAAACCAGTATTTATTCAAACCAGGTAACTGCACACATAGGCTTTTAGTATTGGTGGCTTGAAAAAAATTACAGTTTGTTCTTGATGTTCACAATATACTCATCCCACACAGAACAAACGGATACACTGGACATATTGGATACATCGCACAGCTCTAGATCATGTTTTTATATGCAGATTTCCCCAAATGCCTAAAGATATCTATCCCCACCACACACATACACACACACACACCTGTCCACCGGCAGCCAAATGTGCTGTAAAACCTTTGTAATGTGTGAAAATAGTGGTAAGAAATTGGGCTCTGTAACGATATGCACTTCTTTCAGTGCTCTTTGAGCAGCTGGCAGTGTTACACAGGCAGTTGAGCCAGACCACAGCTGTGTGAGAAGTGGAACACACAGAGAAGCTGGTACAAAATCTGTTGCATGGATCCATCCTCCAGATGCCATTCCCTCTTATCTTACCTCATTTATGGCCCACATCATGTCTGCGTTAGCTAGCACACAGCAGTGTGGTGGGAATTGCAGTAGGATCGTGCCATGTCTGCCCATAGCCTGACTTGCACACATTTGTTCTGCATTAACCTCCCCCAGATAACACGGGTACTTACTGGAGTTCCTGAAAACACAAACACAAACAAACAGTCCAGCGTAAACTGTTGATGAAGGTATTCTCAGACACTGTTCTCAGAAATGGCTTGAACCCTTTCTTCTTGTGCCACATGACTGACATGTGTATTGAATCATGGTCAATACCATTTACATCATTTTAGCAGTAGTGCTAAAATCTTTGGTCTTATACACCAAAAATTGTTGGCAAGCCAAGATTTGTTAAAGTTACTTTAGTTTCCCCGTTGAAGCTACAAGGCAAAGATAGCTAAAAAATAACTGAAGCATATATATCACATTGGCTGGCATCACACAGAATCATCACACTTGAATATTTTTGCCCCATCAATCATTTTTAGATTTTTAGATAAACAGCCTCTATATTATATTTTCTTTTGAAATGTAATCATAAAAATAACAAAATAATAATTTATTGCAGGGTGTTTAGTCAACTTGCATTTAATTTATCAGAAATTTGCAACTTTAATGAATTCTCCCATACTATGCTACTATGTCCCATAAGTTTCCTGTAGAATCTAAATAGATATTAAACCATTTCCTTTATACTAATGACAGCATTCACCAATATAACACCTGTTTTCTGAAATGTCATTGGATGACATTGGAGGCCCATTATGAAAATCAGTTTCAAAATCAGTGTTTCTCTCAATTTAAAAGCAAATATCTCAGCTTCTAGAAGATCTGCGTCCATGCCTGTTCATGCCTAAACTTATTCTGAATGATTTTACAGGATTTTCTAACATATCACCCATATCAACATATATGCCAGCTTTGATAAAGATTTTATAAAAACAATGTATAGTGATGCTTTGCCTTGCCTTGCCTCTGTTGCCTTGGCTTGCTCATTAGAGGCTTGGACTCTGTAAAGCAGCTTTGTGGCAACTTCAGTTGTCAAAAGAACTATATATAACTATGTAAGTAAAAGTGACTTGAACTGAATTGTGTTTTTTTTTTTGATTAAACAACAAATATGAGGTTTCAATCTTTTTTGATCTTTTTAATTTAGAAAGATCCAAAGGCTTGAATCAATTTTTAAATATGCAAATTTAGGTGTATTTAATAATATTTCATTTGCATATGTAAATGTATACTGTTTTCAACACTTCTAAAACAATACAGTCAATTAACTAACAAAAAATCTGCATAATCAAATTGTTCATTTTTAAAATAAAATTTTTTTTTTTTATAAAATAAATTATAAAATTGTCCTTTTCACCAACTTGAAGAACACTTTTGATAGGTAACTGTAGATCACAGTGTAGATTACACTAACTCGGTACACTAACTTTAGGCACATGTGTGAGGACTAAGATGGGATTCATACTGTTTGTTTGTTTTGTGGCTACATGGGTGAGGTCTGTGCTGATGACAATATTTCATCCAGGCAGGAGGTTCAGATGTCCTTGCTTAATGGCATTCACTCTGAAAGCACTAACAGTAACAACAGGTTTAAAGAGAGTTCTGAGGGAAATTCCTCTAAATCACAGGCATCCGCTGAATTGAACACAGCCACATAGAAAATGTGAAGCATTCCAACAGTGTGGAAGTAATCTTGGTGGGCAGAAGATCAGTCTTTTGTAGTGAAAATTTAGCTTTTATGTGATTCTCCTCAAGTCTGTTAAAATTGCTCTTATTTAGCAATGAGTACATTTGGTTTTCTGAAAATGTACCGCATGCAGTTGTACAATATTATAAGTGTCATAGGCCTTCTGAAAATATTTGCTGGCTATTATTTCCCACGACTACTGCATAGTTTCCTTTGCCCCTATCAATTGCACTAAATGTAATGTATTAGGCAGTCACTGGCGATGCTCTGATGGCTCCAGAGATGTGATAACAGGGGAATGTGACAGTAAATGAAGCTGGAAGCGCATGCTGAGGTGGGAGGGTCCTGGCCTGTTCTGGACAGGATCAGAGCAGAGTGTAAACAAACGAGAAACTCCTACACAGCCAAACTGATAAGCGCTCTTTTTAGGGGTGTCGTGTCACACGGCCGTGAGAGAAACCTGATCCGTCTCTGTCATGGCGAAAAGAGAGAGAGGGAAGGATGGGGAATGAGATAGATACAGAACAGATAAAAAAGAAAGCACAAGAGAGAGGGGGGGCAATAGAGAGATACAAAGAGAGTGAAGGAGAGAAGAGAGCAACAGAACCCCACTGTGTCAGTTTGGACCACTCACACCCATGAGCTGCTGAAGGGAGAGTTTTAACAAGAGTAGACTGTAAGAGTGTGTATTCACTTTAAAAATGGCTGTGTGTGTGGGTGTGTGTGTTTTGGAATCGATGGAGTCTGTCAGCCTTCCCATTATCACCATGAGCCAAAGACATCAAACAGAGAACAAAGACATGGTTCTTCTTCTTTTGTCTCCATGAACATGTATCTTTGTGTATGTGCATGTGTGCGTGTGTGTTTTCTGTTGATAACTCTCTCAACAATGCTCAACAATGCTCTATGTCTCTGGTGGCTACTTTCTCTAGATGGAGAGAGTTATCCTTCAAAACACCCTTGACTAGCACATTTTAGTGTGTCTCCTGCTGTAACACACATTCCAACACAGGAAGAGCTTGTCAATTAGCTGATTAGTTGGATCAGGGCTATTAGAGCAGGTAAACCATTGAAATATGCAGGGCAGGAAAACCCCAGGGCCCCAGGAGTTCTAACTTGTAGCTGTGTAGAGCAGCATCCACACTCTTGTAAAACTCTCATTGACATAATGACTCAGATAAAATAAGGGGAATGTTTTAGTCCATTCAGCATCCATTAGCAACTGAGGTGTATTAAGGTTAGTTGTTCTTTTTTTCATCCATTTGGCCTGGAATAAAATGCCAAACCTCAAAACAGTGAGCAACAGCGAAGCAGCCCATTAGCTGAATCAGCAGGGCAGAATAACATGAAATAGATTCAAAATATGCAGTCAAGTATGAATCCATGATCATTTTACTTAAGTTGTAACTGCATAAATATAAGAAGTTATTACTCACTCTTTACTCTTCCATATGTGGCTGCAAGTGCTAAGCATGCAGATAAGTGTAGTGATCTGGGAGCTGACAGCACAAGTCAACACTGTACTTAATCTACACTGGACCACCATGTAAGAGGGATAATCGTAACATAACAGGCCAGTGATTTCGTAGAATCTCCATTCACCCACAAATTAATCAGCAGTGAGATGAAACAATGCATTTGGAGTACAAATATGGAAAGAAGAGCTACTGTCTGGAAAGTCAAGAGATAATTATGAAGCAGAGTTTGATCTGATACACTGACTTAATGAAAGTTTGCAGCCACTCTCATTGCAACACTTTAAAGCATTAAAATAAGTGGCCTCTCTGGAGGTCACTGGAGGTCCTCCACACCAGACTTCTTAAACCATGTCTTTTTTGCACAGGGACAGATGCTAGAACAGGAAAATGCTTCACCCAATTGCTGCCACAAAGTTAGGAGCGCATAACATCATAAATGTCTTTGTATGCTGTAACATATATTACCGTTCACTGGAACTGAACAGCCCCAAACCATTATCCCTCCTCCACCAAACTTTACTTTTGGCATTATGCATTCTGGCAGACTGCCAGTTAACAAAGCATGATTCTTCTCTCCAGAGAACACACTGAAACTTCCATACTCTAGGGTTCAGTGGCAGTGTGCTTTGTACTAGTTCAGCTAATGCTTAGGACTGTGTGAAGCTGTTTGGCCATGTAAAACATGTTAGTTCATACTGCACAGTTCTTGTAATGCTGTTTCATTAGTTTCATTAATAACCTTTCCCAAACATGCAGGTATCTTCTATACAACATCAGGAACATTTGTCCATTTCTCACCACCAATGCAACTCAGATTCTCATTCAGTCACTTGGCATTTCAAGCTTGGCATTACTGCAACTCTCTCCTAGCTGGTCTTCCTCTGAAGGCCACAAGACCTCTACAGCTACTTCAAAATGCAGTAGCATGTCTGATCTTCAATACACCAAAATCCTCACACACCATTTCACTGCTGCATTCCACTCTTAACTGGTTTCCTGTGGTGCCCACATCAGATTTAATATGCTGATGCTTGCTTACAAAGCCAAAAATAGTCCAGCTCCTGTTAACCTATCTACTATGATCAAACCACAGATAACAGCTCACCCTTCCTCAGCCTGATTGGACACCCCATCTCAAAATTCAAAGACAGAAATCAAGGCTCTTCTCAGTTTTGGCACCTAAATGGTATAATGAACTTCCCCTAAATTTAGAACTGTCCCTCACTCACTGTCTTCAAACAGTGACTCAAGACCCACCTCTTCAAAGGGCATTTAGGACAATAACTACATGTCCCAACATAACTAACAAACGTACTACTAATTATTAAAAAAGGCTTCTCTATACTTTATGGGAATTATCTCTGGGTAAAATGCTCCTGGTATGCTGCAGCATGCTCACAAATGCTTTAAAACGTATGATTGTGTTAGATGTTCAGGCAGCAAAGCACTAGCAATATGGAAGCAACTTCTGGTTCTCAAGGTTAAGTGGATGCCACTAATGAAAATGGAATGCTTGCTAGAACCTCACATTGACCCTTCAAAGACAATAGAAATGTTAGCAAGATTTTCCTAAACCACATTACAGACATGGCTATCCTCATCTGTTCAATGCTGCATCAAAAGACATACAGACTAAACATGACTGAAAACATATGATGGAAAGAGACTGGAACACCTAAGAGAACACTGAACATCCTTCACATCACTGAAGGGGCAGGAAAGAAAAGATGTTACATGGAAAAAGTTTGAAACAGCTGAAATCACTCAAGGATGTTTTAGTAAAAGTCTTTTGTAGGATTCTTTCAAACAAAAACTTGTGTACAATTCTTCCTTACAATGTATGTGGATGAACAGGTGTTAATGAGTGAAAAAGTCATTAACTTGCAGCTGTTCTATGTCAACCTCTACACTGAGTCGTCTGCAGTGAATGTTAAGGCAGAAAATCTGTTTGTCTTTTCGTTGCATTGATATATGGATTAATTGGGTTCATGGTGGAGAAAGGAAACGAATACTCACCAGGATTGCCTTTTCTGCCCCTCCTTCCTGGCGGTCCTGCGAAGAGAGACAGACAGAAAGAAATTTATTACCAATCCATGAATCTACACTGGCCTGGAGAGAAGGAAATAGGCCACCATTATCCCCTATTTTAAATGTTACTTAAATGTTATGGTTGGTCTTAAATGTTATTTTTAGGCCTTTGTGGGTACTTCTCCTAAATAAGCCATGCAGGAAGGAACTGTACGTCTTATCATACAGATGTTTAATATGGTCCTTTTATATAATCTGTTGCAGCTGTAGGAAATGTCCACATTCAATCACTGCCTTTTTCCTTGAGCTCTGATAACTGAACTAATACAGCTGTGCTCTGTAATACCACACTGACCTATAACTGTGAGCCACACCTACATCCCTTAAGCTAAACAGCACATTTTTAGAGGCTTAAACATTTGCCTGATACTACAAATGAAACCATATAATTCAATGCCACCATTTAGGAAACAATACAGAGCCATGAATCTAAAATCTGACCATGACTATTTTATTGTGATTCTTGAGGATGCCTTATTATTTATCCATTTCTTTATGGTTGACATCAATTAAGATTTGTCAATCCCTCATGAAACATTATTTTATTAAATCAAATAAAAATTTATAAAATTAGATTTATTAAATTGCCTAATGAATCTAAATTTGATTAATTAAATTATTTTGATTCTGTCTAATTATTTTAGTGCAATTTAGAATTAATATTTAAAGTATAATAGCAAACAAATGTGACTGGATGAAAAGTTACATCAAGTTTAAAACAAAGTTTAAAAATTCTTTGAAATTCTAATTTTCCCCAAAATGAAATTATATTTATTATAACAACTGATTATATTTGATTATGACATTCCAAAATGTAGTGTATTCACCATATTCAGAAATTCATTATGAATTAAATCATTTTTACACCCCTAGCTATATAAATATAACATAAGATTGTGCACCATATGTAACTGCTGTGCTCACTTTGTCCATTCAGTGAACCTAGGTTAGATCAATGTACTCATTAGCATTTTCCGTATCACTGACACCCCCAGCACATGAGAAAAATGGCACATCCAGGTCTCAGCTGGCTGATTACACAGGGGGAAACTTCCTGAGGAGTGTCCTAAGTGCAGATAAAACTGCTGGGAAAGGGCTCCTTTAAACAGCTACAAGGAAATCCAACAAAAACGTGTTCACACTGTCTTCCATCTGCAGCACCACAGGAGCCAAGCATGACATCACATGAGCTCAGTCAAACAAACACAGCCATCCACACCACCATTCACCCAGCTGACCGCAGAGTGACTGAGACGGATCAGAGAGCATACAGAGTACTGAGAGCTGCCAGTCAGCCTAAACCGAACAGACGTGTGTTACAGATATAACACTAATACTGAGAGAAGTTCTTCCAGTTTGGGTAATCACACTGCTTTGGAAGACATAGTATGTTCTCAAGGTTCACAGCATGATGTCTAAAAAATGTTTAAAAAGTCAAAGGTGTGTTTAGTTAAGATTAATGTTTACATAAAGATGACTGCTGAGCTAATGGTAAAGCGCAACTCAGATTAAAATTTTTCATCATTTTAAATCTTAAATGTAAATGTAAATATAAGATGCAGGTCTATTCAAGCTTTTTAACCCTACAAAGGTAAGGGCTCTTCCAATGGTCCAGAGTCTCCTTCTTCCCACCTTTACCTTCAAAACATAGATGAAAATGTCATGGTACCATTTTAAAAACACTGATTTTAAAGAAGAACTTTTGCTTCCCTAAAATCCTTTTAATGGATACTTCTTTTAAAAAAATGCTTTTAAATGAGATGTGAGTATAAAGAAGAAGAAAAATATGAGAAAAATTCCACATACACTCTTTTAAAAAAGCCATACTAGATTTTGCTACTAAAATGCTACTAAAAAACCACTTCTGATTCTCTTAAGTATATGAGGAACCACATTTATAAATAAAATGTAAATGTAAAGAACCTATTTAAAATTTAAAGAACCTATTTATGCACTCTTCAAATAGAGATCTTAAAAAGTACATCTAAGATAATCTAAAGAACCTTATAAAACATACATCTTTAAGAGCCATATTTGTAAATGAGATTTGAGTGTGAAGAACATTCTGATTCCATAATAGTTAAAGTTTTTTTCCCCAAGAACTATTGATCAAAGCCTTGAGCCAATTAGGAACCTATATTTATAAGAGTTTATTAAAAAGGTTCTATACCAACTTCTGTACCAAATTATTCCTAGAAAAGCCTAGAATTATTTAGGGGCCTTTTTTTATGAGTGCAGTTACTAAGAAAAGTATAAATGTTACTGGTTACTTGTTTTCTTATTCAATCCATTTGTTGCATCAGTGCCACGCATCAGCAGTCAACACATGAGCTGTGGTTGGCCCCATTACCCAGCACACAAACAGAAACAGTCAAGTGTCCATGTTGAACATAGTCTACAGCACTGATAACAGGATTGTGTCCAGCTGTTTTAAGTTCAGGAATATGTGAAAGCTCTGACTTCCACCACAACACAACTCACAGTGAATTATTTCTCATTCGTAGCTCATTGAGAAAAGTGGAGAAATTCATTAGTGGTATTAATTCTAAACTTTCAATCAACAACATGTTTCTGCATTTAAATACCGGGGGTGTTATGTAATGATGATTAGAGCTTGAGGAAAGGTTATAGTCTTGTTTTATATTATAATTACAATTACATTTACATTATGTAATTACATCTTAATAGTGTTGGAAAACTATTTTTATATAGTATTAACTATTGACTATCTAAGGGCTAAAATTTAGGGACCCATCAGTCTGCCCATACTTCAGTTCCTCAATCTCAAAACGTACACTTTAGTTTTATAGTAACTCTTTGTTCTTTACAGTGGTATTTTGGTTGAGACTGCTGTCTTTTAAATGTGCTATATAAGTAAAGATGGATTCACTTGCTGAGTCATTTAGAATAATTCAGAACAAAAAAATTAAGATTAACATGAAACAGAGCAATTAGATTAATAACTGAATGCTAAGCCTTAAAGGCAGTCCTGTATTTCATTGAAGGTTGGTGTCCTCGTGCACAAGGCTCTCCTGCTTCTCCTTATGGTTTCACTTTCACCACTGGAGTGTTTTTAGTCAAATGCACCAAAGGCTGTTGGTAAGTGATGATCTGGCCAAACAACTGTGTGCAAAAAGCATGCTGTTGTAACCATATAATGTAGAACCTGTTGTTTCTACCCCAAAATGAAATTACCCTAATATGCACAAAGCAGGCCCAGGAAAATCCACAACCCTAATGCCAAAGGCATGTTTTTATGCAAAAGTCCATATTTCCCATAACATATGTGACTGATTTGAGTTAAAATCTCAGACTGTACTGAAGTGTTCGAACGTTAGCACTAACAAGAGACAGAAGAACATCCCTGTTTAATCAAGATGTTAAACACATACAAGTGCGCCATCAAGCATGTCTTCTAAAAGTAGAGAGAAAACCATGCAGGTCACTGGTTCATTAACTGTACAACCCAGAATGTCTTTTTTCCAGTGTTATGCCACAGTAATATTTCAAATAATTAAATTTGGGACTAAAGTCATGCGACCTGAGGCCATACTTCTGGTCAGAGAGTCATTTTTGACAGCGTTAAATGTTTTTGATATTTCACATTACACTGATGTTACAACTTCAAAACCAACACATTCTCACACCTGATGCGTCAAATACTGAGGTCAGTGGCCCCACATGTCTGATCATGGCACAGATTGCAATTCTGAATCAGTAAGACTGTACCTTTACTCATTGGCAGAGAATTTTTAAGTAAAACCTTGAATATGGCCAAAGTACCTGCCCCTTGGGCATCTTCAATAGTGTAAGAATGCCCTTATTGAGCAGGAAAACACAAAACATATAAATGTTGCTTTAATAATACCATGCTACAATGACTACATTCTCAAATATGATTGGCTAATGAGATCTGACATGCATGCAGAACTCATTTCCTCTAAATTACTATAATGGATGAAAGGCACAGACACGAGATAACACTTACAGTCAGCTTTTAAAAAGATTTAGATTTAATTAATACCGTAAGACTCTTTTTGTAAAGTATTGTCAGGTGCCTGAAAAGGGCTTGGGTGCTCCATCAGTGTTGTATTAGGAGTGAAGTAAGAGACATCATTAATGGGGGGATTTGGTGTTACGATGAATTCCGCAGGCATTAATTGAACAGGTGTTACATGTTAAGATGTTTAATTTGTTACACCAGAGAAAAAGCTTATTTGGCACAAAGGGTGTGAAAAGAGGGAGGAAAAAGCAATAAATGGGCCTGGCATTTCCCACCCAACCGGGATCAAATTCAGTCCAGACTCAGATTAAGGCCACTTATCCACATCTTAAGATACCGGCTCACTGCTGCAGAGCACAGCAAATATAAACTAATAGATCAAATGACTAACACAGGAAGGGCCTTTTTTCCTCTCCCTTTGGGCCGTGGTTGTTGTTTCTTACACCCCAAACCCAAACTAGCGTCTAGATGAGAGGAGTAGCGATAGGTGCAAAAAGCGCAAGAAGTGTGATGGTAAAAAATAAGTGAGTAACAATAATAAACATAATATGCTGGGTGTGGACTGAGCTTTTGATGTGTTTGCTTGAATTGCCATAATGGGTGTAACTCATTTCCGGGAACTAAATAAAGCAAATCAACTAAAACTGGGACCAATCGATGGAATACAATGGAGGGGATGCAGTAACATACTGTGTATAGAAAATGTGGAAAGGATCTGCTGTAAGTGTAAAAGTGTATTTTTCTGGAAGAAAGCTAAAACATTCTGGGTTCAGAAGGAACAGATATCTAATGGAGACCTGTGTTGCTATGAACAATTATTGCATTTCTTTCACTAGTCATATGTGTCTTCTAAACATTGCTAATATTAATCATTAAAAGTCAAGAGTTATCATTTGGCTACATGTAATTGGAAAAAAATGTGAATGTTTTACACAAGAAAAACTTTTCATTAAGTTCATAATCTGGTTGATGTAGTTTGCCCTTTCTACAGAATTAAAATTACACTTTTGTCACGTCAAGTTAAATATGTATCATATATTGTGTATGTCACCTGAAGTTAAATATTGTGAATGTCCTCAGATAAGCCAATGTAATGAGAGTCTCTATTCATTCTTGAACATTCAAAAGACAACATGCCAAACTAAGGCCAGCTTCAAAGGAGATACCATGACTGGAAAAAACTTACAGATTAGCTATGTTACAGATGATCTGTTGTTTAAAATTAATTAAGCTGATCTCAGGTTGAGTTTAATAGTAAGTTATCAGAACAACAATCTTTCTGTTACAGTCTGTTAACATCCTCTTAAATTGTTGTGTGTCAGTTTCCCAGACAGGGATTATATTTTCCTTTTATTGGAGGATCTCTGTTCAGGATGCTGCATTGTCCAGTATTAGGCTTAGTCCCTCTCCAGGAAACTGGCCCACAGGGTCCAAATATAGGCCCACATTTAAGTTCCTCACACAAACTAATATAATAATAATAATAACATATATTAGTTTAATAGTAGCTAAAAAGTAAGATGTAAAATTAAGAGTAGCTAAAATAATTTACAGCAAAAGCTGAATAAAAATAAGTCTTTTCTTCTCATTTATGGTGGAGTTGCTGCTTAGCTACCCTTACTTTTGCATCAGGATGAATCTCTAGTTTCTCTTTTTTACAGAAAACAGTGGAAAATGCTTTGATTTTCGATTCTTGATATCAAAATTCTTTATGTATTATTCCACAGGATCAAGCATTTGGTAGGAACTGTAAATCACTAAACACACCGGGCACTTTGTTTTCTTAAACTCCTAATGCAAATGCAAGAACATTTTTTAGGTTCAAATAAAAGAAAACAGAACCATTGATTAAGTAAAGAGCTCACACATGATCACCTGGCAGCATTCACAGCTGGCTGAGGTAACTGCACATACACACCGTTTCATCAGGCCTGATTCTTTATTCCAGAGTCTGATTTATTTTTACTGTTGGTGGAGCACATGTTGGAGCGAAGACAACGCATGCTGGCCACAACACAAAAAGGTCAAGCGAAACAGCACCGTTCTTCTTGCCTGTCTTTTATAATAACTATCTTAGTTAAACTCAGAAACACTAGACCGCAGGACAGAATGTCCAACTGCACTAAACAAAAAGGTCTATTCTACTCCAGGCACAGAATGGTTTGAGGAATGGAGTGTATAGAATGTACTGCTCATTGTTTAATGACTAAGGGGGTTGGGGTGAGCAAGGCCCAAGACAGTGCTGCGTAACCTTATCATAATTATTTGCATATGACCAAGAGAACGACTACCAGATTTTGTTGAATCACAATCTCCTAGTAAATCCTAATAACATACAGGAGCATGCAACCAACCTTTTCTTCTGGCAGGACATGTTTTTGTCACTTCTCTCAGGATGTCTGGGAAAGTAGCACTGCATTATATAAACATATTCCACATGTTTTTCTTATTTACTGTAACTCAGGCCTATGGTAAACCCTATAAATCATACCCTAACACCTGTAACCCTAATACAAACTCATTCCAACATACATTCACAAAAATAAAAGCTACTAAAGGTTCTTTAGTAAGTCACTGAAGAAAAAAATTTTGAAAATGTTTGATATTTCATCTGATGTTGTACAGTTTGTGCTGGTCAGCCCTTCATCAATGGTCATTTTCTGGCCACAGGACGCTGTTGGCTGGATTGTTTCAGTTGACTGTTCTCAGCCTGGTAGTGAGACTGAGTAGCAGTGTAACCCCCCCCCCCCCCATACACACACACACACACACACATCACATCACATCAGTGTCACTGCTGTGCTGAAAATGACCACCACCCAAACAATACCTGCTGGTCCTGCATCAAATGATGCAAAGAAGCAGATGGGCTATACTCAGTAACTGCAAGCTACAAAGTGCCCGAAATGGTAAGTGAAGATGACTAAATGGACAATATAGCTGTACTTAGTAAAGATGAGTGCCAGATTTTCTCCTGTAAACCTGTTATGTGATTTACTAGGACTATCTTTAGCTAACTTGCTTGCTCATTTACGAAAACAAAAATCAGTCACTTCCAGTTTTGTAAATCATACAAATACATCAATGTTACTTAAGGGAATCTGAAATGGAATCTATTCTTAAAATGGGTTCTCTCCAACTTGAAACCCAAACTTAACCTTAACCCTAAACCTGATCTTGATCCTAACCATAACACTGTAGATTATTAGCAGAAATTCACCAGATAATTTCACCAGGCATGTCATTCAACAGCCTTTAGCAATGTCCAGCTTACAATATGTTTGGACCATGTGTAAAGGCAGGACTGTATCATATTCCATATAATCCACACTAGTTACTTTAAATTATTTACTGCGCAACTATGCCCGCAATTAATACTTGGTAAATTTGCTAAAAAGTGCCTTTGATTGACCCTCAGACACCTACTGTGTAACTTTGATACACATACTAAAATACATCACTATTACAGCATTCATTATGTTTGGAAAAGAAATCACATAAAAACTTTGTTTGACATGTATTAGGATTTGATGGAATTGAATTGGAATAAACGACTCATTTGAGCCGATGAGAGGTGCTTGGGGTTTGACACCCTGGAGCTAAACTTCAAAGAAACTCTGCAGAGGCCAAAGTAAAGGGTTATGAGCAGCTCCTAGTGCGAGTGGTCCTGATTTGGTGATTATAGAGCTCTGATAGGGGTGAACATTCCAGCATGAATCACACGTGTAGCGCAGGCTACACCAACACACGCCGCAGCATCAGTGCATGAAACAAGTCCAGCTGTAGCCTTGTACTGATGCAGTTGTGGACCCCTTAGAGAGCTGGACGCCAACAAGCTTGATCAAAAGTCCAAGGCTTTCATGAATCCAATGGAATTCAGCTTGATCTTCAGAGAAGAAAATACAAAGAGGTTTTTGAAAGTGAATGTAACTGTTTATTTTATTTAAAGACCAATAAGGTAACAATTATGCTTTTCAATAAAGCGCATCTGGGCTTTTCCAGTGGTACTTGATTAGAATTATATTTAATATTCTTGAAATGTAAACAAACTATGAAAGTATTACTGTTATTTATGGCTAATTTAATTCTTCAAACTGGAGGAACAGGCTTTGAGAAAAGATTATACAACAATGTGGTTAAATGAGTAATTTATATTCAGAAAGCGTACAGTCTACAATCAGTGAACTGAGCAGTGCAATCACCCTTTAATATTCTATCCAAAAAGCAATCCAATCCAATTTAGTCCAAAGTATTATCTTTATTTCAATTTTCAGGAATGACAGACTGTCAGTCCAACCTAATAAAAGTGCTTCATGTAGTAACATGCAGTTTAACTGGTTTTATCAAACTAAATAAATGCATTGAATGAAACAATACAATGCAATTTTTTAGTTCAGATGAACAAAAAAAATGTTATATACCATTTCAAGGCTTCAAATCAACATCTATCCTTTTCCTCATTTTGCATGATACTGTGTATATTCAATTACATGAAGAATAACCAGTCAGGGCTCACAAATTCCATTTGATCGGAAACTTCTGTCCAAATCTTTAGCAACTTTAAGTTTATGACATTGAAAAACTACCTTGAGGACAGCACTTGCAGTTTCTTGGTTTTACACTGGGAATACTCAGAACACACTGTCAAATAAAAAGAGAAAGATTTAACTGGTGGAGAGTATACTGCATTTTCGCTCTCTTTCCGGAGATGAAAATAATTTCTCAGTGATAGCTCTTTGGCCGTCAAGTGGAGCACAGTAAATGGTTATATAAAAAAATGCTTTGTTGAACTTTGTTCAATTACTCAATAAATGACTAATGTAGTAGATACACTGCAGGCCAAACGTAAGGAAGAAAACAGAATTTTTTAACATAACTTTTAAAATATTTTACAGTTAAGTTAGTTTGCCAACAATCAATTTAACACGTTAGCTGACATCTACTTTAACTAAAGGCTTAAAAAATATTCCTTTGGTTTGCATGGTTTAGCATAATGCTACATAGGAAAGGCATCATAGACCTTTCTGACAGACCTTTACTTTTTAAAATGTAAAGGTTAAGAATTTAACTGTTTACAAAAATGCCTGATTCATTTGGATGATGAATGATAAGGGCTATAATAAAACTCAGCAGGACAAAGACCAGAAGCACAACAACCTAAGAAGATGTTAGACCTCACCTTCATCTGGTTATTTCATGCATCTTAGAGTATCAGGATTATCAACAAAAAAAATGCAGGCGTCAGTGCATGTAAGAGGCTTTAAAAGGCATTTGAATTTGAACACTCAAACTGTTTTTGGAGGTGAACCGAGATGGATTTTTGCCAAATGTTACACCAGTGTAAATAAATTCATTTCTCTAAACCCCAGTGTGACTAGACAGGGATCACTGTCACTCATTTTGTTTGTGTTATAATGGCTTATTAATGGGCAGGTATTAATGATTTCATTAATATCCATTAATAAATTAATTTAACACCATTCATAAATATTGTTATAAAAGTCTGTATATGTAAAGTGATATTAATGTTTTTTATAAAACAAAAAAGCAGAAATAAGAAACCACAGATGAAAAAAAGTTTACACTCCAGATTCAAGTCACATATAAATGTGCCCTTAGTTGTGCACTGTTACTGCAAACATTGCTACTAAAAATATTGTCACAGTTAAATAAAATACTCTAAAAGCTACCACAATGGTAACTAGCAGGAAATGGCAAAAACAGCCTTTACTTCTTGTCACATTCTTGGGAGGATGTTTGGCAGCAAGTGCAGGCAGGACTTGATTGTCAAAGGTTTATTCTTGAACGAAACTTAGGAACAACTCAAGACTAAGAGCTAGACATACACAATGACAACGGTAACGGTGACGATGACAATGATGAAGACCGACCCGGAAAGGTGGCACTTCTAAGGTACGTTAATATAAAAACATTTTATCCCTTGTAATTTTTAAGCATTTTCATTGGTCAGCTCATCTTGTATGTCTGACAAAAAGGGCAGCTGCATGATGTAAAAATATAAAAACAGAAAAAATGGACATGCATAGTTTTCTTTGGACAATTACAATATTACTGTCCATCATCTGACAAAATGTTTATTTTTACAAAGTTAATGTTTTTTCTTAAAGTTTTGCCTATATTGTATGCCTCTGACAAGCACATCTCTTTAAAGCAAATGGTCAAAAACAGTAATATATCTTTGCAGGGTAATTCAGTGTAACATGATGATCCAACTACTGCTTAAAATGACTGTGTTCTTACCCATAACTTTAAAAAAAAAATTAGACACTTCCATGGAACAAATAATGGACAGGATCTTCTATATATTCTTATTCCAGATGCTGACAGGTCTTGGAAATTATATCCTAAATAATGGCTGCCCAAGATCTAAACTGGAACTGATAGGGGAAGAACTTATTATGGTGCCTGCTGAGAAGAGAAGAGCCTGAAATGGTTTTGCTTAAGAGAGAGCTGCAAATCATAAAGAGGCCATAGCAGAAAAAATGAAGCATTGTCTCCATATTGATATGGTCAGACTGATGTTAACATCTCAGTCATTTTGGCCTTTGCAGTGACCAGATTTATCTTTGAGTTATTTATAGGCTTCCTTGTTTGCAGTGAGGATCTAATAAATCTCCATGTCCAGCGTCATTTTATCCAGACTGATGCAGTGAAGCTATACTGAGCATGGCTCTAAACTAGTGTTTCTTTTCTCTTGTGGCTTTTTGGAAGCAAAATTTAATGGCACAAGACAAGGGGAATAAAATAGCATTGTAAATGCCAGCACGGCGCCCATGTTTACTGACTTGGCTTACAAGTTCCGTAGAAGCAACACGGTATTCGGAAAAAAAACAATGCCATTGTGTATAAGAGGTCCTCCAGTGTGGAGTAAATCCACTCCAGTTGTGAAAACATTCCCTCCGCTCATTATGGTGGCCACCAACCGAATGTTCTTTTCTCCCACAGATCTCAGTCCCCATGCTGCCTCATGCCGTGTGGTGACTGGAGACTGGACAGAAGGAGCGGAAGTGAAGTGGAGAGGCAGAGAGAGAAGGTACAGCTCTGCTCATTTCCCCCAGATGAGGGAATAGGACTGTGCAATTCTTGCCAAACAAGATGTTTTTTCAAAAAAGAGTTTTTGAGATGGTTTAGAAAAATGGTTGCTTGCTTTGATTTAACTTACTCATACAATGTAAAACCATTTTTCTTTGTTTTCTCAATTAGGCACAGTAAAGGGCAACTACTCAGTGTAGAGGTGATTCATATAGTATTCATACATAAACCATAAAGTTACAAACACACCCCTTTAACTCAAAGAGAAAAACAGAAGTTTGCAATGGTCCTGTAAAAATGTTTCTTCACAACAACTCTCACAAATGTCATAAGCAGACTTGAGGTGGGGGGCAGGATCCAAGACAGACATAAGATAGGCCCCCTTTAAGGAAGTACTGATTAAATGATGATAACTACAAACATTTGGCTGCCACAAAGAGAGCACTGGAAATGGCTAACAGACAATAAATCACAATTATGGTACGATATTTTTGTATTTATTCTAATGTCTGAGAAAATGGGCAGATACACAGTGTTATGTAAAAATGTTCTGCACTGGCCTAAGAACTTTGCACAGTACTGTATATGTAACCTGGCCTGGGGATAACCAAGTTGGGCAGTTCCAGATGGCTCCAGATGTGGAGAGCTGGTTTGTTTTCATGGGGTGTAAACAATGCTTCCAGAGAGCGAGAAGAAGCCTTGGGGGATCCAGCTTTACAGATGCAAACAGGGCTATACTCAGTCTGGGGGAACGAAAGGGTGCCTGTCGTTATTCAGAAAAGTAAAGACAGTGAAATAGAAGGTGATTACAGTCCTCTGGGCCAAAATGACATTAGTTCTTTCTTACCTTCAGGACAAAGAAATTTCACACCCACAAGCCCACAACCCCCCACCCCCATCCCCACCCCATATATCTATATAAGTGCATGGACTACATAAGATCTCTGAAGGTGTTCTGTGGTATTTTGTACCAGATAAGTGGATCAGTAGATTAAGTCCCTAAGTTGAGAAGTAATCTACTCTCACACTCTCACCAATCCTTATCTTTACCTGTTATATACAGTAAGGGTGGATTGGGTCAGATACAATAGGTCTGGTCCCCAAAAGAGAGCCTCATTCAGATGGTATGCAATGAATGAGCGTGCCATCCAGTTACTTAGAAAAGCCTAGTCCTAGAAAAGCCACTTTTAGCATTACTTATAGTGTTCAGAACTAGCTCTTCTGTTTGGTCAGTCTGGCTCCACAGTGTGTTTCCTTTGGCATTCCATCTGCCCAGTCAAGATGTAAAGCATTCATTACAGTGTTAGTGGAAAACATGAACTGCTGAGTTGAAAAGTGCAGGGGATTTAGTGTTTGAATCTTTAATGATGGAGATTCTACCCTTGAAACCTCTGGGAAGTTCATGATTTCTCACTGATCTTCTACTTTGGATGTGCCCTTGAAAGACTCCTCAGCAAGCACTTCACAACCACCTGACACAATTAGAAGACTGCAGTGCAATGTGAGGGGTTAACAGAACGATGGCAGATACACACACACACACAGAGAATGAGAGAGAGAGAGAGAGAGAAAGAGAGAGAGAAAGAGAGAGAGAGAGAGAGAGAGAGAGACAGACAGACGAACAAAAAGAGAGAGAAAGGGAGTGTGGTGGAGAGCTATATGTAGTTGTTCACTAATTCACAGGACTATATTCTCGTTTTTCAGGCACACACACACACACACACAAACACACACACACACACAAATAATGTGTACAAAACATGTATATACTGATCAGCCATAATATTAAAAACAACTGCCTAATACTGTGTAGGTCCCCCTTTTGTCAACTATGCCCCATTGAGGCATGGGAGACTACAAGACCTCAGAAGAATGAGAATTTGGAGGCCAAGATAACACCTTGAACTCATCCAATGTTCCTCAAACCATTCCTGAACAATTTTCAGGCTGTGGAAAGGTGCATTTTTCTGCAGAAAGAGGCCACGGTTATTAGGGAACACTGTTGTCATAAAGGGGTTTATTTGATCTGCAACCATGCTTAGGTAGGTGGTATGTGTCAAAGTAACACCCACATGAATGCCAGGATCCCAAGTTTGCAACCAGCACATTGCACAGATCTTCACACCGCCTCTGTTGGCTTGTTTTCTTCCCATAGTACATCCTGGTGCCATTTGGTGCACCTGGTCATTCACATCGTTTCACTGTCCCATGGTCCAGTTCTGATGCACACATGTATTGTTGGGACTTTCGGCAGTGGACACTGGTCCACATTCACACTCTGAGACATCTAGCCATCACAATTTGGCTCTAGTTAAAGTGACTCAGTTCTATACACTTGACCATATTTTCTGCTTCCAACACATCAACTTCAACAAATGACTGAAAAACGTAACTATGATGAAATTATATTATTCACCTGACCACCAGTTGTTTTAATGTTGCAGATAATCCTTAAAATGTTGTAGCTCATCATGATGTGGCTATTACGTATATTTACATAGCTTTGTTGCTATTCAACTCTAGTATTGACTAAGCTTCTTTGAATGATCACTAACTCAAAAACCATTTTCCATCCACAGCTCATCAAGGTCTAAGGCATTCATGGCATCTACAGTCTGTTTTACAGTGTAGTTGGCATCCAGTGGTGGCATTCACACTGTTCATAGTACTGATGAGCTAATGCTGCATTTAGATTATAAGGGGTTACTGATGTGTTACTGATGTGTTATCCTACCTCTTATGAGTCCATATGACTTGACTGAATCACAAATGGCATGAGAAAAAAAATTAAATTTGAAAGACTTTTTAAATATTTTAAAAAATAATACATTTAATAATAATAATAATAATAATACCTAAGAACCTTTTAAAACAATACTATTTATTTACAGAGGTGTTCCCAAAGTACTTGATAAACTGAATACACACAGTGTTTATCTACAAATTGTTATGTGAGATAATAAGACAATAATATGGCAAGGTTCTAAACTTTTATGGTATACATGTGCATAGGTATTGACATGGGGCAGGGTGTTGGAATGTTTCATCCAATGAAAAAAAAAGATAATTATGTAATTATAAAGCACAAAAAATGACATTTTTTTTGCCATAGCCCCTGCCCTTTGTTAATGTTGCAAATTGGAATGGGACACCCTATTAAACATACCATACATTTCAACGGTCAGTTCCTGCTTTCACTTTGCAGTCCTGCAACATATTCAGATAAACAGCATTCTTTAAGTTCAGGTGTATCTTTGTCTTTCTCATTATTCACTGTTTCTCTATTATGTGATCAGCATGATGCCTGTGGTTAAGAACTGACCATTGATGAATGGGATAATGGCTGAAAAACTGTGGTTGCCAACAGTAGTCAGTTCACACATGGTTTATATATTATGGTTTATATATGTGTAAATATACTGGATTGCTATAAAGCCCTGGACACACAATATGACATCTTTGCTTGGGGGTAACTGCTTACATTACAAGGTGGCACCATTAAATGAGCTGACATAAGTGCTCAAAGAACTGGAGCAAGGAATTGGATCAAATTTAAAGAACTTCTGTGAAGTGTTAGAAGAAATGCCACAAAGAAATCTGGGTGAAAAAACCTCAAAAACACACTGGCATATGTCTTCACACTACAAAAATAACAAATCTAAGCATTTCATTACAATTTCAAAAGCACAAAAGCTTGTCTATGATGGTTAAGACATAGTAAAGACAGAGTGATATATTCCAGTTTTAAAGTGTTTGGGACTTTGATGAGAATTTGGGAGTTATGTATTGTTTCTGGCCATAAGCAAACGAGGCTTGAGACGCAACATTCTCAGAATGTGATCTTCCCTCCTCATATGACTGCCACAGATGGATGACAGGCCGTATAACTCAACAAATACTGCAAGCTTCACAAACAACACAGAGTATTCTGTGCTCCAAACAAACGCATCAACAAAGGCAAATACCCAAGCACGGGATATAATCAAAACCATGGAAAATGCAGCAGAGTTCTCTCCTCTTCTCATATTTTTAATGCCTTTCTGACATCTAACCAGCATGGCTAAAGCCACATAATGAAGGTTTAGAGGTATGTTTATCTTTGTGAACAATACGGTCCATTGTGTCATCTGGGACATGCTTGAGAGTTCTGAATGCAATTGTAAAGTATGTGTCCCTCAGTGAGCGTGTGATTGCGTTCGGCCTTCAGTGGTTCCAGATGAGGACTGGGGTTTTAAAAGGACAGTTGGCACCTACCATGGAACAGCGCGTCTCTGCTGAGTGTCACATAAACACTCGTCCCTCTAACGGCATAATTAAAATGAACTAAATTTCATTTCTACAATGCATATAATGCCACCAGAACCAGCCTCTGCTACACTGGCACAGGTCACAAACAATCATAAAAATAAAGGCTCTTTAATTGTTCTTGGCTTACATGCACAATTCTATGATTGCTTTTTATTTGTATAGAACTTTAACATTATATGGATATAATTAAAACTTTGCAAAGCTTATCCCTGCTCACACATCTCATTTATAAAAATGGTTCTTTGTATTTGAAATGGTTTTCTATTAAAGGGCACTTTATCAAACCAAAAGTGGTTGTTAGATCACTTCAAAGAACCACACTTGGGCACCTTTATTTTAAAGAGTGTATAATTTGTGGCTTGAATGTTTTCTGAAACCATATTATAAGTACATGCATCACCAGAAGTGTGTACACAATAATTAATTCATTTCATAATTAGTTTCTTCTGAAAATAGAGAGATAAATCACCTTTGCTGCAGCAACAGCCTCTACTCTTTTGGCTTTTAATAGGTGTTAGAGGATTTGATGGCACACAGCCACAGAAGCATTAGTAAGGTCAGGTACTGATGTTGGATGACTTGTCCTGCACCACAAACACCACTCCAACTCATTGCAAAGGTGATGAGTTCCATCACCCCAGAGAATATAACTCCACTGTTCCACAGTCCAATGCTGTGGGGCTTTATATCCATCTAACAGATGCCTGGCATTGGGCATGGTGATCACAGGCTCATGTGCTGCTGCTCCAAATTATCCCATTCTACTGGCAGTGCTTTTCTATAGAGATTATTCAAGCTGTGCATGTGCAGTTGAACATGTGTTTGTAATGGGTGCACCTTAAAGTAGCTTCATGAGATGGAGTGTCTGAATACATTGGCCATAAAGGGCATCTGTCAATGGGGTGCATCCCATTAGTTGTACTATGAAAAGCTTCTTCTAAAATGTTATTCTATACTCCAGATGGCAATGTGTGCTGGCTCCCCCCTCCCTTTTCCTTTCTCATGTAGAAAAACATGTAGTCTCCTAATAACAAACACTGGGTCCCATTACTCATAGTTTGTGTAATCTATTTCCCGACTTGATGTTGTTGTTTTCCACCCTCCAAATTGACCAAACTAATAGAAGACTGCAAATATACAATCTATGAATTTTCTAACTGCTATGACTTATAACGGATCAGCTGTGTTTTCGCACCCACATAACATATGGCCTGCTAAGAGCAACAACCAGACATGGGTATAGCTGAATGGCACTGACAGTCGTATATAAATCAGTGCAGCTTGAGCAAACATCTCAGAGCTTCCAAAGAAACAGAGTGTGCAGTATGTAGCCTTAGCTCAATCAATAAAAGTGACCTGCACATAGACTTTGCTTTTATATGCTGCATTGGCTGAGAGAGAGCGAAAGAAAATATTTATTTAGCACAAGGTTAGATTTAGGATAAAACATTTGCAGGGTGAAAATATTTGGCACTTGGCAGATCCAGAGCAGGAGTGGGCTCTTTATGGCTTCTTGGGCTTAAGATATTGCCTGAGTCAAGTCTGTTAATCTAGCCCTAACACCCATGAGTATCCCCAAAAGACCTTTTTCCTGTTTTGGTGTATGAGATGTAATTACTGTGATAAGAGCTGTCTGATGAGTCCTATTTACAAAGTATTGCATTAACAATTTACAATAAAACTAACCCCTCTGAGTGGTTTATGAATGGCTTTACCTTTATTTATTAATGGGTATTAGCTAGGTCATACCTTAAAAATCACTAAAAACAAGTTAATAAATTTTTATAAAAAGGGGAACAGTGACCTGTTATGTGATGAATATGAATTTCTGATGAAATCAACAGGTAGAATTCTGACTGATGGAGAAGACAGTGTAAAATCATTAGCCAGCTAAATTTATATTTGCCAAACAAAAAATAAGATCTTATCTTAAGATGTTCTTGACCCAATTTGTGACCATCAATAAACACATTTTAAACCATTCATAACCCTTTCATAGTTTTATACCCATAAATATTTGATGATTCCCCTCTAACTCTCAAACACATTCCCTAAACCTGGCAATTAACAGGTGAATGGAACCAGGTGTGTCTGGGGAGTGAAATCACAAAACTCATGCTGGACACTAGCCCTCCAAGATCGGAGTTGGGGAACCTTGGTTTAGGGTACAGGAAAATACAAGAAAGACCAGTTCTGCAACACTGCAATGCATTCGAGAGCTCCAGAAAAACAACCCTGCAGTCCTGTTATCTGACTGCTAGAATCTTTCATGGCACAACTTCTGAGCTAAGGAGTAAGACCAAAACAAGCCATTCAGACAAAATCCAAACAACATTCGGAACAAAGCATGAATTTTTCAGGGTATGTTTCCGCCGTGTAAGATGATGGATAGGCCACAGTCATGAAGTGTGTTGAAAACAGGTTTGTTTGTTGATATTACCATACACCAAGAGGGGTTTGATCACTGTATTTATATTTTCTTTCTGAAATGCTCTTTCTGAAATATTAACTGTCTTCTCTGTAATTAATTCAAGCCATTATTTGGTGTTATTTGAAAAGGTTTTAAACAAACTTGTGGAGAACAGTGAGTAATTTAAGACAAAAGAGAGTAAAAAAAAAGAATAACAAAAGCTTATTCATGATATAGACATCATAGCCACTGGCAAAGTCAACAGTTCTGTCATCGGTAGAAAACATGAGCATGATTTCTACAAACAGCAACATGTAAACATTTTAACAGCCCTCTCTCTGTAATATTACTGAAATTAAGTACATTTCCAGGGCACATTATCCCTCCGCCCTGGCACAGGTTACAGACCTTAATCCCATTAAAATAAAGGTTCCTAAATTGTTTTAAGTTTAGATGCAGTTCCAGGAAAATTCTTTAACTGGCATAGAACCTTTAGATTATATGGACATTCTATGCACTTTAAAGGTTCTTAACATGCACATTCCATCTTATTTACAACCAAATCCTTTATTAAAAGGTTCTTAAGGGAACTGAAAGTGTTTTGAAGAACCATGTATGCCTTAAGCTAGCACAAATGCAATTTCCCAAATGTTTAAGACAATAAAGAACATAAGAAAAAAGACAGCTTATTTAATAAATAACCCAATTTTTGAATTAAAGTTCCCATACAGACAGTATAAATAGCAAATCTGGCCTCTTCCCCTAGGGTAACATCATTTATAGCATGGTGTCTTGCTACAACTCCCTCAGGGCATGACACTGTGAGTTAGAAGGGCTCAAATGAGTGAGTGCCTCTCTTCACCTGAGTGTTCTCTAAAGGGCTGCTGAGAACCCTAATCGCCCTTGCCCCAGTATCAGTATCACAGCTTTAAAGAGAGACACAGCAGGGGGGGAAGCCCTCTAACCCTACCTTTCAGCTCTATGATGGCCTCAAGCTGCAGGTTTCCTCTCAGTTAACGGGAACCAGTTGTTCATGCTAAAGCAACTGTTACAGTGCAGCTAGGTAGGACAGTATTTAGAAGGGATGTGTGTAAAAATGGCTGATTAAGAGAGCTTTGGTGTCAGCATCTGACAGAAGACGGCAGAGTCAAAGTGATTTTTTCCCCTAGTAATCCCCACGCTGGTGCTCACCACCCATGCAGGGCAAAACTGTTATTTACAAAAACTCCATAACCCTAGAAAAAAAGGGCTCAGTCCTTTGATGATCTACTTGATGAATTACATCTGAGAGTTCTTTATTATGGAAATATAAAAATGAAAACAATATGCATCAATTCCTCGCCTCACAAAATATCTGTGCAATGCAGAGCTGCTCCAGCCATGCAGATCATCAGGGACTTTTCCTGCTGTGATAGAGCTCTCCAAAGCCAGCACTGTATCCCTGTAAGCGAGGCACCATGAATACCTCTTTATTCAGCTTTGCTGAGTTTGATCCATGTGAAATGACTCATATCTGCAGCTGATTAGGCTAAGCTGCTCTGGCGGAAGATTTGGAGCTGACCACGCTAAGGAGGAGCACTTTGCTTGGAGACACTCTAGCACAAAGCAAGAAGGTCAAGAAGCAATTCCTTGGACAAAATTTTACAAAAATAAATGATGAAAGTAAATGTTTTTGTGTTATTTAACTTAGCCCATTCAAGTGGGCGAGTGATCAAAGGACACAAGTTAAGTTCACTGGAACCAGAGATTTATTGAGGTGTGCCTCTGTTCAGGAGCATCCATCACTGCTGTGCATAATCACCATTCATAACAGGCTGCAAAATATAATCCCAGCATCTGCAAATGGAGCACCCATAGAAGTCTAGAGCAGTGGACACCAACCATGCACCTGAAAATCTACCTTCCTGCAGAACTCAGCTTTAGTCCAAATCATCAATGATTGATAAAGTACAAGTAGGGGGATTTTATATTTACTATTATTTCATTTATTCATTTTTTTTTTTTTCAAACCGCTTCTTCCATTTCAGGTCGCAAGGAAGCTGGAGCCAATGCCAGCTGACTACAGGCCCAAGGTGGAGTACACCCATGACAGGAGGCCAACCTATCACAGGGCGACTTTATATCATAGAGATTCAAATTCATTTGCTTTACTATTTAAGGGAATGTTTCACCAAAATTGCTACTGTTGATAAGATTGAATTAACCATACATCATTATGAAGGCTTACATTTGCATTACTCAGCAGGTCCATGTCTTTAGTTCTGACTTTTTGTTTTTTTTTCTATGTCAGAAAATAAAACAAAAAAATGGCAAAAATGTAAAGCATTTTTTTTTCCTCACAAGGCAAGACTGTATACAGAACCATCCGTTTTATGAAATACTAACAGCAGAGGCTGATGGTCAAGCTTGGATACTAAGTACTAGCTCAGGCTTAAAATATGCCGAGTGGGAAGGAGGGTATTTATATTTTGAACAAAATGTTTGGTATTTTTTCTATTTTATTTTTACAGTGCTTAACTGCTTAAATAGTCAAGAGGCCTCTGAATTCTAATCCAGTTCTCTTCTACAGGGAAACACAAATGTAGTAGTGGCTGGAAGATTAGAAGCTGTGCTTTTGACAGAGCTTCTGCACTCATTCCAGTGAGGCAAAAATGATAAATTACTCTACTAAATAAATCAAGGGTGTACAGGAGGGTTGATTCTTAGATCAATATGAGCCTTTGTAAGGTTAATGATAAAATCAACATATATTTGAGCAGCACAATGTTGAAATCAAATAAATTTGCATAGGGTTCAGGGCTTGTGCTCTGTTGGAGTCAGTGTGACTTCTGCGGCACTCTCCACAGCTGTGTTGTAGCAACCAGCGAGACGTATACATTCCATCCTAATCCCACACTGCTAACTGCAACACAACCAAGTAACCAGCAGCAGCGAGTGCAAATAAATCATCTGAAAAGAGCTTTGCTCTCCTCTTCATCCTGCTTTAATCCAGGAAGAGTTTATATGTAGGTCAACGGTAAGGTCGTTCTGCCCACAACTCTCAGAAGGAAGAGTAGGAACAGATGACCCTCACTCCACTCTTACACTTCACATGCTCAGCCTCTCAAGCTTCTGATGCTATACACTCGTTGATCAAAACTCTACTAGCCACTGGCTGGTGTGTAATTAAAGACTACAGCTCATCATTGGATGCAGAATTCATGTTAGCTATAGTGCCAGTCCTTTTTTAAAGGTCTGTTTCTAACCACAGAGACACTTTTGGCTGTATAGTTTTGAGTTGCAGACCACTCACAACCTAACAATGACACTGGTGTATGAAAAAATCCAGCAACACTGCTGTGTCCGATTATAGTACAACACACACAAACATGCTTCTACTATGTCAGTGCCTCTGCTGTGTTGAGAATAATCATCTCCCCAAATAAATACAGGTTATCAGCAATGCCGTGGTCAGAAACATGGCAGTACATTGTGATTCATTGTATTATTACGATGTCTACAGTTTTGACATTAAAGCAGCCATTTTTCACTTTTTTCAAGAAGTTGCCTTCTCTTACACTGTATAACTTTTAAGAGTTTAAAATACACTGCATAAAAGACAAAATTCATGGTCTTGAATATATTTAAAAGCTTATATAAGGAGAAACAAAGGTGTGTCAATGGGTCAAACAAAATTTACTTGATAAACTCTTGAAATAAACAATAATATGTTGATAGATAGATGAATGATATATGAACTTTAGTTAAGTGGAGTTTAAATATGGCCAGAGAGTGCAGAAACAAGGTAGGTGTTTCTAATACAGTGGACGGTGAGTGCATTCTGCTATCACACATGGATCAGTGGGAAGGAGATAATACGACGATGTCTCTTTGGATCATACAGATGGACGTGGTCATGAGAGTGGACATTGTTTGTTCTGCTCTCTTGGCTTAGAATGAGAAATAAAATACAGGTTGGCTAAAACAGCCACATCAGGAGAAAAATCTCACAGTTTGGACACTGGGGGAGCGTTGCACAGAGCCAAGCCATAAACAGATCAGTAAGAAGTTCTGTCATTTATCGTTCCTCTTCTAGGACAGAGGGGACAGGCAAGGAATGAAAAGCAAAAAGCAAAAAAAAAAAAAAAAGACCACACAGAGCATCTGCGGGCTCATGAGGAACCGTTTAACAACGTGTTAGAAATTCCACCGTCAACATCCCCCCTGTTACCCCCTCATACAAACCCACTGGCCTCCATCCACTCTGGAGAAAACTGGGAGAGGTGTGATCACAAGGTTTCAGACAACTGATCAATAATCACCTCACAAGCTGGATACAAAGTGACAGGATATATCAACAGCAGTAAACTAAACCACTAATCTAATATGTGCAAGCAGCATGCAGTTATATAGGTCAAACAGCTTTACTGTACCCAGTTGTGGTGAGCAGTGGTAAATAAATAAACTCTGTGCATGCCGAACACAAGAGGGAGCTTTAAGATGCACTACACTACAGAGCTTGGAGAAACAGGTCTTGCAGTCTCTTCAGAGACAGGATTTTACAGAACAGATTACTTTAACTTCTTAAACAATAGGAAACTACACACCCTTCATTACAAAATGAAGGTCCATTTGGGTAAAATAAATCCAGAAATGAACAATCTATTAGAAAATCCTTTAGTAAAATCATTCAAAATAGGGTAAGGAATGATCAGGTAAAATTCCATGAATGCAGATTTTAAGACAGAATACAGATGCAAATAATCTAAAACATAATTTCTGCTTGTAGCGTGAAAATAAATTTTCAATGTAAAATCCCCTTTAGCTGCAGGGGTCCACACCTCTCTGACTTTGTCAGTCGAGAATAAGGTGTAGGTCACTGCCACATGCTGCTTACTGTCACACTATGTTAAGCTTCCATCAGGAATGATCTTGTAGCCAATGAGTGATATGATGTAAATACATCAATATAAAGTTTCAGTTGAGACATGTCTGCAGAGGACTATCGATGACATATAACCCACAGAAGCAAGGCTATTTGTTGATAAACAGCTTGATGTAGTGATGATTAAGGCATGCAGGCCTTACAATGCTAATTTCTGTGGTCTAAGCTTCCACTACTTGCTAGCTGCATTAGTCTGAGAACTCCAGTGCAAAACTAAAGATGCGAGCTTCAGAGATCAGACATATCTTGGAAAACATCTTACATTTGTGATAAGAAGCAAAGCTGATTTGTCACCATTCACTGTGGTATCAAAACTCCATAATGGATATTACATGTGACCATTCCATGCTGACAGAATAGAAATCTTGTTATGTGAATGAACCTTAAAGTTAATAACTTTTAAACCTTTTTTGTTGTGTGATTTCCACAGCTTCTAGTACAATTCTGGACAACAGATACAGCAGTATTTTGTTCTTTCCCATTCGGCTGATAACTCCTGCTAAATGTCCACACACGGACGGAACCAATCCGTTATACTATCCATCATTATTAGTGCACATTTCCTGTGTGTGTCAGAGCGGTAGGACTCTGGGGAGGGCTGTCAATCAGCAGCATGGAATGCTCTCTCACCTCCACTGATCTGTTCCTGCAATCCTCTTTTGCCAGGGCTCTGACCTTTGCCCCCTACTGACCATCACATTGACTTGAGATCAGAGCTCCCTGGGACAACTTGTGGACCACCACCTTCTTGCTGGCATTAAAGTAGCCTTTGGTCAATAATTAAAAATGATGAATATTACAAATTTGAATTTTTTTTATAGTTTCCTATAATTTTCTATAATTTTATTATAGGCTACATAACATCAATTTAAAAAATAATAGTTTTGCAAAAAGCTATTACCCCACTGATTGAGATTTTCCATGTAACCCTTAACCAAGTCTTTCATCTCTCAGAACATCAGCTCAGGTGAGGATTCTAAGCACATAAGCCAAACACAGTCCACAAGAAACAAAGTTGGATATTCATTTTCTGCACACGTGTTTTCCCACCAGCTCAGCCATTCTAGCACTTTGACATGCTCTGGTCATGATGACAAGGCTACCACTTCCAGGGATGTCCACCCATCCTTGGTGATTTACAGAACCACAACAGAAGAACTCTTTTGCCACGCTGTTCTTTGTCAAGGTTTCTCATGTATGACCTTTCCTCTCTGCTCCCACCTTTTACTGATTCACTAACCCCTCACCCTAACATGCAGCCCTGCCAGCCAGCAAAACATGAGACAAACCAGGCTTAACAAGCAAAGCCATCACCAACAGAGGAAACTTCAGCTACAAGCACATTCCATAGCCACCAGGTCTCTACCTGCTATTCTAATTCTTGTTTACTCTGAAACATAGGTGAGAAAACTCAACATGAGAGATGTTAATATGTGGAAATCTGAGGTTAAAAATAGACCATATTGATTTTCAGACTTCAGCAAACTGGAGAATGGAGTAAAAATATTTTATTCCCCAGATTACTTAGTATAACAAAGAACAAGGCCCAGTTTTTGCCCACAGCATATCATTATTACATAAGCATGTGGTTAGACTATTAGAAGTGTGGGGTCCTGTGGTGTGAGAGGTCTGTGCTGACTTCTGAGATGGCGCTTCATTGGTAGAAAATGTCCAAAATAATAAGCTGTTGCATTTAAAAGCATGTATTTATCTTGGAGTGTCCTATGATTTGAGAGCTAGTGCCACTGCGGAAAAAAGGCTATAAACAATTTAGCCTAGCCATAATAGATGTATTCTTTGCTCATATTATTTTTCATGATGCATTCCGCAAGGTCAAAGTTTCTCAAAAAGCCAGCCAAGAGGCAGGGGGTTTGGTATATATCACCCCGAAACAGGAGATAGTTGAAGAGAGAACATGCAATAAAGTCATGTGCAGTTTAGTTAGAATGTTCGTCGTAACCTGACCTATATCTCTGGTTTAAAGTTTAGCTCAGTGCCTGCAGGGATCCAGCTTTTGCTCTCAGCTGCACTCTTCTGAGTCAGAGATGGAGAAGGGGAGTCAGGTCAGAAAAACAGCGATCCTCTCTGGATGCATGGCTCCACACCAAAAGCTGTCAGCCTCACTTCCCAATCCAAGAGCCACACCACAGGGGATCCATTCTTCTTAAAAGCAGCCTGCATGCTCTTCGAAAGCAATAACACACGAACTATGCTCTGAGTAACAGACCTGTGGATCTCTTCTTTGGCAAAATAATATAATGGGAAGTGAAGACTAAGTAATCACAATCATTCACTCATTCAGGACATGCACCAAAGAACCATATCATAGTGATGACAGGTCAGGCGAATGGGGCGGAACCACACAGGCAGTGTTGGACATGAAATAAAGGGATTTCAGCATTGCAATATTTCCCACTGGATCTACTAAATGCTGACAAAGAGTGTAGCCAGGCCTGCTGCTACAGGGTCCATGGAGGAAATTGCAGAGAATCCCTGGGAGATTCAATGTCTCCCAGTGACCAAAAGAGCCCTAGGGAGAGTGGAATGAGCCTAGCAATACAAATCACACTGTAAACAAACAGCATGAAGAATCTGAAAAATAGCATAAAAACAAGTATTCTGCACATTAGACTGCTCTAATGACACCAGCTTTGTGGGTTTCCACATTCCTGACAAGATGTACCAAAAGGGCGCAAAGGGTGTCTTATCGTTTAAGTAATGAAGAACATAGAAGTTTATCTCTTTTGTCATGTTTTTACTAGCCGTTTCCCACATAAACATGCTGACACACCAAAGACAAAAAGTGAGAATAAATATTTTGAAATACACAACAGTTCTTTGCTTCATCCTTTAACTGTTGTCCCTGTAGAACGTCACTCTCTCCTTAGCTGCAGACTGGTAGAGAGATACAGAAGAGGCTTAATTTTAGTTCCTTATCCTGAGACCAAAGGTCACACAAGCCTGGGACTAGCTGAACTCATGTCCTAACCATAACTTAAATTTTTTTTTTAATTATTTCAGATCAGACCTCCATATAACAGAAATATAGAAATTAGAAAATAGTATTGCATTTATGTTGCCTTGCATGTGGATTGCAATATGACTTATGCTATATACTATATATTATATATAATGTAAGCCATATCACAATATATATCACAATACAAACTTTGTCAATCAATCCACTGATGAATGTGCATGACCTTCAGGCCCTTGGAAGGCACTGCATAAGAATATAGCCAGATGGGTTCAGAAGTACTTCGAAAAACTGTCACTTTACACAGTCTTTACTGCATCCAGAAATGCAACCTAAAAGTTCTCACTCTTGATAGAGAGAATGACAGTGGAAATTACAGTGAGGTCTGATGGGCCCACGTTTTTATTCTTGTTTTCAGGAAAAATGGATGCTAGGTTCTCCAAGCCAAAGCTGAGATGGACCATCCAGACTGTTATCAGCGAATGGTGCAAAAGTCTGTCATGTTATAGGGGTGTGTCAGTGCTCCCAGGATATTGCCACTGTCAAAGAAAAAACAAGTATCTTAGGTATATAACTTTTTAAAAGAAAACAAAAACGTTTCTGATTTCTAATGTAAATTAATTAAAAACATTTTAGAACATGCCGTTCTTGATTGTTTTTACTAGTCAGTTCATCCTGAAAGTTGTATGCAATGTAAAGGCCAGGTGATGTTTCGATGAAGCAAATCAAATAATAAAAAATAAAAAAAAACTGAGATACATGGAATGTATTATGAAGCCCTAACTAAGTGATATTTCAGTGATCCAAATAGGAGCCTGCTTTGAGTAATTCCTAGAGTGTGCTTACACTCTCTGTATTTCTTAGAGGAGCTGTCATGATTTTCATTAAAAGAAGCTGGCAACCATTTAACAGTAGGGTTACAGCAGCACAGACACTCTTGTCATTAAACATATTTAATGTCAGTTGAATATCATCCAAAAACGAGTCAATTACTACAACTAACATTTCTACTCTGTTTAGGGTATCATTTATCAACTTTTATGAGCTATTTGATATAGTAAGCTCTATTTAAACAAAGATTTTAGCACACTCCATTACACAAAATTTGTCAAAACAAATCAGAGGCTTAAGTGCTCTTTTGAGGAAAGCTCTTCCAGTAGCTTTCACATGCCCCCCCACACACACACACACATACACAGAGTCATTTTTCATTAGTTAACATAATTAAAAAAATCTCAATTGCCATTTACAGTTCCTCAGCTGAACTGAAAGTGCCAAAAGAAGTAGTTCAAAATGACTTAAGATCGTCTTGTTAACCTAACTTACTTTGAGAGGTAAGCATTTTTTTTTTATTATTGGGTTTGGGTTAGCCTAAATTAGTTATTCTGGAGATGCAGGGTTTTATGTGACAGTGACTATACACCAAACAGCCATAAAATCACCTTTCTAATATGTTGTAGGACACCAAAACAGCTCTCTGAAGGTGTGCTGTTGTATTTGACACCAAGACATTAGCAGTAGGTCCTTTTAAGTCAGGCAAGTTAGGCAATGTTGACACCTGAATTGTACGTCATGTTTGTCAAACTATTCCTGAGCATTTGTTGCATGGCAGGGTACATTAACCTGCTGAAACCCGCACTCTCTGTTCTGATACATTTCTATCATAGCCAGCATGATGAATGCCACATTAACAAATGGTAGCCTTTACTCCCCACATGTATCAGTAAATCTTGGGCACCCATGAGCCTGGTGGCCTTTCTTTAGGCCACTTTTGGTAGGTACTGCATATCGGGAACTGTTTTGGAGATGACCCAGTTACCTTATCATAGTCACTCAGATCCGCCTGTTCACTTGCTGCATAATATATGCCACTGTGACACTGTGACAAGATAATCAGTGTTTTTCACTTCACCTGTCAGTGGTTTGAACAATATGGCTAATTGATACATACAAAAACCAAACCACAATTGCTTTAGCATTTACATCTGCAACTGTAACCATATAGAACTGTTTAACTGAAGACACTCCGCCACCACCACCGTATGCAAAGCCATTCCTAAACTCAGCGATGAAAGGTGTGCAAGGCCATCATATGGAACATGCATTAACACCAAAAGCACATGTGCTGCCTTTTTTAATGCCAAACAGGCTATTTACAAAACAAAGCCCACAAATGTACAATTTACGGCAGAAGAGTTACGAGGCTAGTTAAAAAGACAGCCATTGCGTGTCAAATGGATGGTATCTCCAGATGGTGGAGTTCTTAGATGCTAGAGGGTGAGAAATCAGTTGACTATGTTAAAAAAACCTCTTTCTAATGTTAGCGTTATTTTTCGACAGGCTCCACATGTTTTTGAACACCAGACAATTGTAAAATTCAATTGTAAAGCCAGTGCATTTGGTTTTAGTCATCTTGATAACAATGTCTGTGGTAAAATGGTGAAACGGAATGCTTTTAAATGGTCACTTTCCCACAGTGTGTAATGACTAAATTTCAAGAGGGACTTTCACAACTGAAGCACTGCTCTTATTTAGGTATGCCCTTGTTTAGCAGCTCGAGCCAAAAAGCTATCTCCTAAATATGAGCACTGAATGACTCAGTGGTGCTGTGTGGCAGAATGCATGATTAATTAAAGCTAAATCAGGCCCTTGTTATAATGATGATGCCAAAATTTTTTGCTAACAGCAAATGAGATTAGCACAGCAGAGTGTGACAACTTTTTCCAGCTCCTAAAAGCTGGGTTGTAAATTCTGTCGACATATGTAACAATAAACTTCTTTTTATTTGCATCCTACTATAGTCATTCTTATCACAGGGGGCACTGGGTAGTAAGTTCACACTTTAAAATATAGCAATACACTAAAATAATCAAAGTATTGAATTTATTGGATTCAAATATGCAAAGATTTCTGCATGAAAAAACAACTTAAGAACAATATTCTAGAATTGTGTGTTTTGCATTTGTCTTAATGTAAAATATGTTATTCATGTTAAATTCATTACACATTTGAGTCAAACAAATTGTATGCATTTATTTTCTCACTGCAGAATCAAAGCTATCCAGTTTTGTGGATGTTTACAGCACACAGATGGAGAAATTGTAGAGCTGCATTGCTAAATCATTTCCAGATCTTTGCAGTGATCTATATTCATTAACTAGCACACAAGAGTGTGAACTCCATTTGATGTCCATTCATGAGGTTTTGTAATCATGCTACTCCTAATATTTGGCAGCTGTATATAGGGCAGCTGTCTGCCTACTAAAACATCACCCATTTTAAGTAAGGGAGGATATTTTTCTTTTACATTTTAAAACACAGCTATATACAATAGTCAGGTAATGTAGATATTAGTTCTTATTCATGTGCTTTTGTCACAATAAATTTTTCATTTGATCAGTTTTTCATTACTTTCTGTTAGAAAACTAAACAACAGCATGGATCATATAGAGTATTTAATAATAATAAGCAGGAATAGAGCAATTGTAAACAACAGCCCATGTACAGTTCCTGTAAAAGCAACAAAGTGGTAAGTATTGAATGGACTGATGCCATTGTACTGTTTTAATATTTAAAAAAATGACTAAATGCAGCCTTTAAAACATCATTGCACTAAGGGTTTTTCATTTTAGCCTTTTCCAGTGTTTAGTCAAGTCAAGTCAAGTTTATTTGTATACCGCAGGATCACTGGTATCTCATCAGGGTAGCTCAAAAGAAAGAGGGGGGGGAGAGAGAGAGAGAGAGAGAGAGAGAAAGAGAGAGAGAGAGAGATTGTTAGAAATGCTGAAATGTTACGAGTGATTAAGAACAATGTACATTGTGGTCTGAGTACAGGCAGGAGCTCCGGCAAGACTCACTATGACAGCATAACTAAAGGGGAGACCTAGAAATACGAACAGACATGAGGGCATCCTGGGGCATAAGGCAGCACAATCACTCGACTGTCAACAAACCTGAGTGAACACGTCGGGTGGGGGGCGACAGCATCCAAACATCCCAGTTTACCAGAAT
>JBBPDA010000025.1:10584970-10602576 GCA_037974385.1 Arnoldichthys spilopterus
ACTTAAGCAGTCTCCTCTCCAATCTCAAGGCGGACATGGCTCCTTCAGTTTACAAAGCTTTAGCATCTTTCTTTGTTTCTCTGATTTGGGGTTGTAGGAAGAAAATAGTTACAGTTCCCTGGGGCTTTAAAATGTAAAATGTTTTGTTCTCCAACAATTTAACCGAATAGTTCACAGCGGTGGTTATAGAAAAGTGTTTTAAGCTCCCTAACAGAAAGTTATTGCATGAAATGGCTATGAATACACTGCTTAATGCCAAATACATTGTTTTATAATAGTTTTCAGATAAGCTTTTGGTCTATAAAGTTTTTTTTAGAGCAGAGGGGTTCATTGTTTTGGACAGTAAATAAATTTTTTTCTGTTTCAACCTGTTCACAGTCCCTAAAAAAACTAAACATTGTAATGCATAAAGTGCAGGGAGACAAGGGGAATGTCTTCACATATTGGGATGTTATGTACATTTAAACTATGCACCCCCTTCTCCTTTCCCAGACGATTCTCACTGTACAAAAATTCTTTTCTAATCTTTGAATTATTACAGACAAGGACCCCTACTGAATCAAGCTGCTTTCCGCTCTCTCTGATCGATACCACATGTCTTTGTAGTTTAGAGTCAAAGATGGACTGCCCTCACAAGGCATGAAAATAGCTACTGAAACCCCAAAACCTCTAATGCTCTTGCACATCTCTATCTGACACTGCCAAAGATTAAAGTCTTGCCTCCTCTGGGCCGTCTGCAGCGGACACTTGTGCGAGATGAAATGCCTCTCCCCAAAAAGCTGGTGTAGAGGATAAAAGTTCTGCACTGGAGCATTAAAGGTGAAAGTGATTCATAACTGTGAAGCTTCTGTAACATAGTGTAATACATGTTGGATAAAAATATTTAGAAAAATGATGCTAAAATCATTTTTCCAACTCCTCCTCAGCTAGCACTTGAAACTAAATCAGGGCTGTACATGCAGGAAAAGCCAACATTATTCCAGTCTCTCTCTGAGTAATGTTCTATTCACTTAATTTAAAGTATATATATTATACTTACACTGCATAAATATATATTGACACATTGATATATTCATTCATTCATCATTAAGAGAAAGTTACTAACTGGGTCATGAAATGTGATATCTTGATAGTTGTAGAAGACAATGGAAAATAGTTAGCTAACAAAAGGAAAACAAATGATGATGTTGTTGGCTAATTTAGGCAGGCACTCACTGCCAAAGCCTGCCAACAGCATTCAAAAGAAACAGTCACTCTATGTGTATTTGCAAGAATAAAAGTCTCTGCTGTAAATCATTTTAAAGTGTTTTGGATTTATGTTCCAGTCTTTTAAGTCGCCTTGCAACAAGATCACAAACATCCTAAACACAAGGCCAAATGACTTGCTCCAGTTTCTTTGCTGTGTGAACTACTCTTAGCCTACCTAAATAAAGAAAGCTCCAATGTTTTCTTGATATGCAGCCTACCTTACTGAATAAATACACTAACAAACATAAATTTGACATTCAGGGCTGTTTCTCAATGTTTGGTTAGTTTAATTCTGTGGTCCCTTGGAAGGCCGCAAGGGGGTGCTAAAGCAGCCATGAAAATGTTTGTTTTAAACAATGTGTTTTTACATCATAGCTATAAAAATAGTACCTATATATAAGTGTTAAATGGTAAAAGTAAAACTTAATACATGTGCCAACCCCCCCCCCCCCCCCATGTCCACTTGTATGAGAAAAAGAGAGATAGCAAAATGGTGGTAAGAGGTGGGGTCAGGTGGGGGATTAAGTGTGTGTGTGTTTTTGTGTATGGGTGTGTGTGTGTGTGGGGGGGGGGGGTGAATAGGTGGGTACAGTGGCACCTAATATCTACAGAGGGGGCGTTACACTAAAAAAGATTTGGAACTGTATAGTGGTTATGACAGACAAAGCATTATTATTAAAATCTTATTATTTTCTTGTCTTGTCTTTTGCATCATAGCGTTTTGAGAAACAATTGATTTATCCCCTCTATCCTTCACTACCCTTCATTTAAGAGGATGTCAGAGCTGGAAAAGGTCAAACATTTTAATGTTAATTGTCTGCATTTACATTGTGCTACATTTTGAGATATTCTACATATTCAGAAAATTGTCATTGGTAGCCATTGAGTGTTTATCCCTCATGTGCCACAGTAAAATTCCCTACTTTTCTGAGAGGGCTTTGCTGAGGATGTAAAAACATTGTTTTTAGAATTGGATGCAAGGTCAGGTACTGATGTTGGATGGTTAGTCCTGGATCACGCCAAATCATCCCAGAGGTACTGGATGGAGCTCCATTGGTTCAAAGAACACTGGGGAACGCCTTTATACCCACCTTGCAAATTCCATTGTGACCTCAGACTAATGTGTGGCAGAGTTCATTATTAGAAGAGGTGACTCTTCCTTTTGAACATGTAGTGTATGAAGGGTGTAGATGAAGTGGCTGCACTTAGGAAATATGGGTTTAGTTCAGATTACAGATGTAATAGAAAGAGGCTGTGGCACACCAATGCACATAAAAACACACATACATAGATACACACACACACCTTACTGCGTGCTTTGATGTGACATAGTCTCAGCAATAAATCCCCCACAGGGTTCAACACACTCTCACTGCCCAAACACACTTGGCTCACCACAGGGAGTGAGACTCCTGACCTGCAGGAAGATAACTCAATGCTCAGGGATCGCCCTAGGATTCACTTTGCTTTTTTAAAAAAGAAAAAAAGAAGAAAGAACAATGAGTGGTGAATCTCTCTGCTGCATTAAAGAGCACCCAGAAAGGCAGAAGACACTCAAGTGCACCATAAATTGTGTCAGATTAAGCTGTAACTGTGGTACACTTTCATGAATTTGTGATTTATTTGCTAGAGCTAGCTGTGGTTTATTTTGCCAATCAACATGTTTTCAGGGTGTTCTCTTTCATTTGCTGGCTTAACCACATTAGCTTCTTTTTACCAGCAGCGTTTATGGAGGCTATGTGCAAAAAGGGCACATATGGCTGCAGTTATTTGTTTTCTTTCTCTCTTGCTCTCTCTCCCTCTCTCTCTCTCCTCTACCCGATGGGCAGAAAGTCATTGTGCTAATGTTTATTCTGCTTGAGTTCTCTTAACTACAAGCAAACATTTAGCTGTGGCTCCTGTGGGTGCGGACCGCTCTAATAAGTTACAGAAAAATACAGTATAGCTTTCTCTCACTACACTCATAGCCTATATGTCCTCACACAAGCCCTAAACTGACAAGGCAATAGCAACTACAGCAGGGATTCCAACTCAGGCTTACAGACGTTTCGGTTTCCTCCCAATGTGACTTACATGCAGGCTGAAAATCCATTAGAGTATAAGACACAAAATGAGTCGAGGTCAGTGTGGTGTGTGGTGTAAATTCTGAACTTTTACTTTTTGAACCTCCTCCCCACCACCTGAACCGCAGCAATGGAACATACTGGGCCATAGTCTCCTGGGGAACGGCGATCACTCAGCAGCAGGAGTAGATACAGCACTAAACCTCTAACCACAAGCGAGCACCCCAGGCAAACCCTCAGAGCTCAGACGGCTCATTGAGCAGAGTGCTGGAGAACCACTGCCACACTTCCAGCTCCAAACAGGACCGCCAACCCTCAAGGAATGGCCTTGAGACTCCAGGAATTAGCAGAAATCTCACTGAATTCTAAAAATGTAATTTTTATTTTATTTTTTCCATGGGTAGAGGAAGTTGTCTTCTCTGAGGTAATTAGTATAAAATTATAGTAAGATACTTTACTATAATTAACGTTAATGTTGCAGTTGTAAAATGAATAACAGATCAAAAATAGCCTATATCCAACCCTCACCTCTTCAAAGTCCAGATCTATGTATCATGAGCCAGAGACTAGCTAAACTAGTTAGTATATTTATCTGTGAAGGAAGAACATTGTGCCACATTTAGTAAAAAATGTTGTATAGCACATAGTAGCTCTGTACATAAATGCAATACAAACTAAAATTGATAAATAAATAAAACAAATCGGACTGATGTCAGATGGACCTGGCAACCTCTATCTACAAACCTACTGCAATCCCCTCAACCATTAAATTCCCATTAGACATGGCGGAAATACTTGCCATAATTGTGTTCCACTTTCCCGCTCCACTACGGATTCCCCTCTGGAATCGCATTGAATGGACGCTAATTAATGAAAGCTAGCGAGAGCATGCAGCTGTTGAAAGGCTAGCAAGCTAATTAGCTCATACTCGTGCTCCATTTCAGCTGTCATTTTTAAGTCGTTTACTGCCTCAAATAGCAACCCGATGTGTATGTTGTGTGCAAACACTCATTAATCAATGGACATAAATCGGTGTACATGGTGCTTTAGCTGCAATATGGAGTAATCAGTCCTAGTGAGTGGTAGTGAAGGGTTAAGGGTGAAGGGTTAAATGGCCTGATCTGTTGCCTGGTACAAGTTGTTGAGGTCCAAGCTATGATCTAGTGAAATGACCTTGTTGACCCAGTGCATTCCTCTCCGTTAGTTTCTCCTGTGTTCACTGAACTTGCCAAACATGAGTATTTAGCAATATAACTGGACAGTGCTTATGTACCTAAATGAAATTTACTCATGACTCAATTATAACTTTGGAGTCAAAATGCATAGACATGCAGTGTATAAAAAAGGCCTTTTATACTTTTCATAGGAGTGTTTTTTAAAATCTTTTTTCCATACCTGCTTAGGCCCAATCTGGTGAGCACAACTTTATCTTTCTTTTTTAAATTCACGCTGACATTGAAATTATTTGGGGGCAGAAGTATCAACAAGAGTCACAGAGACTCAATAACTCATTAATACTGCTTTGAGTGGATGATGGTATACAAAGCAGGGGAAACGGTTTGCAAACATACTGGTGATAACTGCCTAAACTTGAAAAGCTAGCATGCTAAAACACACTGTAGGGTCAGGGTTACTTGTAGTTCTTCTATAGCTATTCTATAGATTAACACTGAATTTGTAGGTTGTTCCTAGAAAAGTTCATTGACGGTCTTCCTTAATGAACAACAGGTGTTTCTCATCTAAAACATGTGCACTTGAAAAAAAACATGAATTACATTCATTGTCAGGAAATGGGAAACAAATAGCTTCTTAAAATGGCTTAATGACAGTCATGCTTCAAGGTACTTCTGGACTTTTAAGGCAATTAAAAGTCTCCAATCATTTTTATTTGTGCAGTTAAGGCAATTTGGGTTTTCTTGGATAATCAAAGGCAGAGAGAAAGAGTGCGTGGTAACCTCATAGTAATGCAGTGAGGTGTAGCAGGTGCTACCCTGTAGTTGTGAATGGCGAGAGAAAGGCAGACTCCACTGGGATCTGCACTCATAATCGTGACTGGCTGTTAAAGGAATAGTCCAGCATTTTTCTGCTGCATCTGTTTTACTGATAAGTGAGGACAAAAATTTCAGAAAAAGAGAAGTAGAAAATAAAAGTTTTCTTTCTACTTAGAAAAGAACAGTAAGTCTGTTTACTCCAAGTACATCTGCCTAAAGCTGCTGGATTTATTCAATACATTTTTATACAAGAAACATGATTTGGAGATCACTTTTACAAAGACACTTTTCTATTGTAAATAATCTGTTATGTTACTAATGTGGTGATGTGGATAGAGTTTTTGTTCCTGCCTGATTGCCTTTGGATATCAGAAAACCAAAGTGAAAATCCAAATGTAACCACACTTGACAAGTAAGATAAAACGTCAGATAAAACGTCCAAAGAACAGATTTGGTTAGCAAGCTGGGTCTACTGCCACAAAAAAGTTAAAACCCAAGAGGTCAATAAGACAGCCTATTGAATGACTGGGTATCACACAGTCTTTTGCTTATTTATAGCCATTGGCTTATAAAGTGTTAAAAGTGTTTAGATACTTTTTAAATACTGTTTAGATAGTTTAGATACCGCTAAATTTAGCTTAACTATATATTGGCTAAAAAAATAGGACTGTAGGTACAGGAGGGCAGCATGGGCAGACTCTAGAAAACATGTAAACATGTAAGCAACGCATTATCTCTGAAATTTGAATTTAGAAATCCTGGCCGGACACATTTATCACAACCCAGAATGAAGACATGTCCTGGAAAAAGAATATACAGTATATGGTCACTCTAAAATGTAGTCTTTATTTAGTCTTGCTATGCAATGTGCCATCCAAGGTCAGCACTTGACACAACAGCAGTGACGTTGGTTGAAGTTGGAAATTTGAATATTAAAGCTGAACTTAAATTTAAATGTAAATATATATCCAGTCAGTGATATGAAATTACTCATCACAGTGAAACATCCTCATTTTGTTCACTCTCTGACATTATTGTTTTTTGTTCTTTTCAGGAAATTTAAATTACATATTTCACATTTAAATTATTATAATGGTAAAGGACAATTCAATACAACTATATGGGAGATAAAAATTAAGGGTTAATAGAGATTAAAAATGCTGAAATAATGATTTGAACTGAAATCATGATCGTAAATGCATGGCTGCAGATGTCTTCAACAAACGGCATTCCCGACATACTGCGGTCAGTGGGCTGGCCAGCCTGGCTTTCGTCATGCAGGTGGAAGGCTACATTCCTCCCAAGGCAGTCTATCTCCTCGGGCAGGGGGTCATGGCACATGTATTACCCAACTGATGTCTGTCCCATACTGCTGGGTAGGACCTACGCCTTTCACACGGCAGCTTACCATTTCCAATACGAATCTCATATCTGCTGTGGCAGCCCATCAACTCGCATGGATCTCCTGTGGCAATCCATCATCTGCTTTAGCTACTCATCCTGACAGAGTACACATGAGCGTCTGGTTGAATGAGCATCAGTGAGCATAAACCATGACATCTGGTAACAGTAACACTGCATGGGCTCACACAGACATAAAAACATGATTCAGTAATCATGACTGTCCAATTTTAACATCATCAAAATTCCTTAGATTGACAACTGCTTCAATTCAATGGTTGATGTTTTTGAAATGACATTTTTTATCCCTCTGTGGTCAACATTAAAAAAAACTAAGTTCCCTGTCACTCACTTTACTGAAAGAAATAAGATAACAGGAACGGAGCATTGTCTGTTTAGCGTGACAAGTGGAGCATCTCACGCAGCTTTAAGGCTCAAGCTGAAAGGAGCGAAGTCATGTAAGCATATGTATTTTTAATTCAGTGGATGAACAACTTTTATGTCTGAGATCATTATCGGGATAATGAAGACCTATTTATCTAAGGTGAAAAGAATGAAACAGACATGTCTTGAACCACAACTAGCAAAAAACAAATGCAGCATATTATTTTATTCTTTGTCATATCAAGTCCCAGCCACTAGCCAGATGGCGTCAAAAATGTTACTGCTGATAAAATAAAATAAATAACATTATATGTATTTAATGTTGATTTGTTAGCTCAACCATCTGCCATGGTTTTAAATCAACATGCACCCATTGGTGCATCTGGGTCCTAAAACATGTGCTGAGTTTTGATTACATCACCATGCACCAGCAGGCGGAGAAATTCAAGTTTACTTTAATTAACGTGACACAGCTTGAGCAGCTGGTGGTGTTATATAATAGTGTTGAAGTGCAGTAGTCTTAATTTCATGCAATGTCAATTAAATTTGCAGGAGTGTAAGCAAGCATGAAGTTTCCATATATTAGTATTTCAACTACTGAATAATGATAACGCACATTCAGTGGAAAAAGTACATCGAAAAAAAATTGTGTTCAGGACATTTTTCATGAGAATGTTTTTCAAAAATGCCTTCAGTGTTTTAAGTAGACAAAAACAGTTCAGACCCAGTCCTTGCTTGCGCATGTCATTGATTACTAAATGACACAGGATTCCTGAGATGTATAGTCAAGAGACTGTTTATGCTAAGTATGGATGTTTTAGTAGTCTGTATTCCTCTTATCATTTGCATTTAGCCTTTATACCATCACCATTCATAGCAGACCTGCCTTTAGGACTGTACCAGTATATTAATGGAAAAGGCACTAGTGAGCATGGGCATGTACAGTGTTTGCGATTTTGGCCTTTGAACTCAGTTACACTTTCAGACGTGTGTGTTTGTGACTAATTTAAGTGGTGTGTCTGTCACACGTCCCAGCTGTCCATGCTGTTTCCACATCTATCACTCAATAGTCTTCCAGCACAGTGTAGTGGCATGTTTCTTGCGCTACAGGGGTGCCGACACTAGACCTCCCTCTCTGTCACTCATCCACTGTAACTGGACCAGACCTCTAAGCCACCGCTTTAAGGGTGATGATTCCTCCCATCCACAGCACCCCCGCAGACTTCCGCCTTTTCTGCATGTTACTTACACCTGGTCAGTCTGTCTTACCATGAAATCTGAAACAGCGCAGCCAGAGAGGATCTAATGGACCACATTTTCCCCCAAAGCCTTTTTTTCCCCACTCCTGTCTGTTCCTGTAACTTAAAAAACATGTAGCCACTTCCTGATTCGGGAAGTGCAATGCTGTAAACCACTGCTGTGACCTGTTAACCGTACAGTATGTTTAAAGGCCATTTTTGGACAATTTTAGTATGACAGGACAATGTACTGTAGCTAATTACACCTTAAAGCTTTAAAATATGTTGCTTTTGACTATTCCGGTCTTATGAATTAGATTCTGGGCCACATACCCTCAAACCATAATCTTCAACTTCCTAGAAAATCAAAAGTTAGGGTTATCTCTTTTGTGGTATAAAACCATATAAGCAACATTAAAAGAATAGTTTGACCAAAACTCTTCTGTATTTCTTCTGCATTTTGGCACTATGGTGGTAATTTGGCTAAGTAATAGAAGTTTATATCCTGCCAGGTAGCATTATATAAATGATCTGTAATACTGTAACTATGACCTCTACTGATTAAAGCCAATCCTACATGAGTGAAAATTTTGTAGTAAGCATCAATCTTACTTGTTAAGTAATCTCAAATAGATTTGCTTATTCTGTGTGACATATGTGTTATTTATACAAGAAGACAAAGGTAAACTGCATAGCTAAAAAACTGCAACAATGAACAGTGCATTTTTGTCCACTGTATAGATAAAAGTATGTCATATAGTTCACATGATGCTAACTGGTGGAATGTGTTTCACATAACTTCTAAGCCACATTTAGTGTTGGTGGAGCTACGCAAAAAAAGTAATCCAATACAAAAATTACACACAGTCCGTTAAGCAGGTAAAAATTATGAATGACTTTGTTTGAATAACTTATGTTGTTTGAAACAAGTCAGTAGAACAGCTGCCTTAAAATTAAATCATTGAAATGAAATAAAGATTTACAGCTGTTTCTGAGTGAAAATCAAGGTTGGCCCGTTAGAGTGAGGTTGGGGTTTTCTCTTCTTCAGAACAGGAATCTTAATCCATTAGTTTTATATTAGCATGTTTAGATGCTTTATCATTGTTTAAAGTGTTTGCTTTCTCGGTTTGTGCTGCTCATTTTCACAGTCATCAGTCACAGAGTGAGCTCTCACAGTACGCACATGTACACAAATTATCTAAAAGCACAAGCCCAAATAATGCATAAAAAGACAAATTTATGTTTTAAATGCACTGAGCATAATCAGTGCTGTTCTCTTGTGTGATGCATGAATTATTTTTTTTTAAAGTCAGTAACTTTCAATCAGTCCATAATGCATTGCCTTACTTTGTTACAGGCATTACTGCCTATTTTATTCTCTGTTACACCCAACAATGGCTACATTTGCCTCCTAGCTAGTAGATGGCAAACATTTAGGGTGGGGGAAAATCTCACTGTGTAAATCTTATAATTCCTTAAAGGCTTTACTTTGAGAAAGCAAGAGCAGGCAGTCATGCTTGTGAAACTTTGCTGTCAGAGGAAGCATTCTGACATTGGATCCATGAGTTTCAACAGACCACACTCATCTTCAGAGGTGAGTGCAGTCATTACCTTTGAGAGTTTGACCACACCTGATGGAAAGGGCCCAAGGTCAGACACACAAGAAGGATCTAGTTTTATGAGGCCTGCTTAAACTGTATTTACTACCTGTTTTCACAGTTTGTCCTTGTTCACGGACACACTAACGACATGAGCATGTGTACTGCAGAAGAACTGTCCACTTTCAGCACTGCTACAGATTGAGGCTCTTCAGCATGGTTAAGCTTAGTGACAGTGTAATGAAAAGCACAGCTCTGGAACACATTTCTTTAGAACCAGCATGCTACTGAAGTGTGACGACCTCATACACCTGCGCTAGTCATGCAAACCCGAACGATAAGGATCTGTTTAGAACTCTGGCTACTCTACAGCAGTACGTCTTCGCGACAGATGCCTACAAACACACATGAATAATCACATAGATGATAGGCCATCTGGCTGGAGGCCACTGACAGGATAATACCATGCGGGTAAGCTATATATTCTACTACTAACAGACTCCTACATTAAAACTTCATCATTGAGAACAGTCTTTCAGTTTCTAGTATGTCAGTAGATCATGGCACATTGTGTCTTGCAAGCATGTTCTCATAAACATGATCAAGAATAAATGACAGCCTTATAAGCAATACACAACAGCTTGGCATCTCCAGTAACATGCAGTGGTATTATGGTCTTTACATACGCAGGCAGCTAAATTAAACGAGGTCTGTCTTGGATGAGAGTTAATAGAGAGTTAAGCCAGGCCAGGACAGATGTGCTGCCTGCCCAGGAACTGGAGGGAAACTGGATACAGGATTGAAAGTGACAAAGTTCTTTATGGGATAAAGAAAGCCATTATTTCATGAGTCGTGGATCACTCCAATGTCACAGACAGTTTGCCTCACAATTCACTGCTTAAGTCTGAACACAACTGTTTCCAACCATCTTTTCCTTCCACAGATGTAATCATTGAAAGCTACACCCAGTAGGCAATATATTTCTTTTTATGCTGTGCATAAGCCTCATATTGTTATATACTGTCAACATGGTTATATTAAAATCTCTTAACATTTTTTTTACATCAGCTTTCCTCTATATTGTGTAAACATTACAAGATGAATGGATGGAGAGACATTGTCTAAAATTAATCCTGAAATATTAAAGAGGGTCTTTCCAACCAGGAGCTGGAAAAGCACTTTTTTTTTTACAGCCAGTTTACATACTGTACAAACAAACCAGTGAGTCTAAATGTATAAGATTTTGTATGTAAAGTTGATAATGGTAAAATATTTATTAATTTAAATATATATATTTATACATATTGCCTTCTGATGCATATTTTTCCCTACTATAATTTGATAAAAAAAAAAATCTATTTAATGTAATTTAGGCTAAAAACAACAACAAAAAATCACTATCATGTAATAATGTTTCACACACTGGGCAGCATATTCATGATTTCCTGTAATAACTTTCTATGAGGGAGCTTTCAGAGGCATTCAGCTCTTCGAACAATTCTGACTCAGAAAGTTTCTCTACAATGCATTAAACATTACATCATTATGAATGACATTGTTTATATTCCATTGAAGTGTGCTAATATATAAAAAAATACTTTAAAAAACATTTTCCCCTTATACTATAAAATTATCATTTTGGAGATACAAGGTTTTGTTATGACAGCGACAATATGTTTCTGACATAGGGAATGCATTAAGGAGGAAAAAAGCAGGACTGCAGTGAATGAGTGAAGGACTGTATAAGTGAGTACAGAAATGAAGGGGTGATGGAGTGTGGGAAATCTGATGCCCTGCTGAAAGGCTGGAATGGTCTGCTGTCCTATGCTTAGTACCACATACTCAAGAAAACACCTGAATGATCAGTGCAAACCAGGCACCCAATGCAAATGTGCATAAACACAAACACACAAGCATTCAGAAGAACCCAGACAAACACACAGACACACAGACACAGACACACAGACACACACACACACATGCATGGACACATGCAAAATGAAGATATTCATGAATAACACAAATTAAGCACTGATGGATTATGTGAATACATCCAAGGCTATATGCGTGATTTATGAAGTGACCTAAGACCTCCAGAGTAAAGTGTGATGTATGTGGGAATCACAGAGGTCAGGCTGAGGGGACGAGGGGCAAGGGATATGGATTAGCCATATAAATTAGATTATAGGATGCTATATTACCACCTTTATCATGTTCTTCCATTGTTTTTCTGCTCTCCAGCATATATCACTGTTGCAAAACATGGTGATTCTTTGAGATAATTGTCTAAGCAAGCATATTAATCGCAAGAGACAACGAGCACCAAGATAGGAATTTCTTCACCAAAGTTAGTCATATGTAAGAAAAGTCCATACAAAGGAAGTGTATAAGGGAATGTAGGAGCATCTAAGCTGTGCTTTGTTGAACTTTCACGATCAGTGGCAGAAGAAGTAATGTAGTTTTTATGTGAACAGTTCAGTTAAACTTCCTGTTTTCAAACTCTAGTTTTTCTAGACTGACATTCAGTTACTGCACAGAACTGTTTTAGTGGTTAATGCGGATTAGTACTAACTACACAATTTCCACTCAAGTAAGATTTAACTAGTAGAGGTCACAGTTACAGTATTATTGGTCATTACAAAAATATGTCAAAATTCTGTATTAGTTATTTTTTACTAGCAGCTCGCTGAAACAAATGGAGAAATTCTTTCACAAGTGCACATCCCAAATGTTTAAAGAATAAAATGTTAGTAAAAAAATATCTGTATCAGCAGTTTTATGTTAAAGATTTACTGCCAATAGGCAGATTTATATTAAAAAATAAAACATTATATATTTTTTTATTTAAATTTAGTGTACATAAATGTTTGGCATATTGTTTGTGTTTATGTGCTGGCATCAGCAGATATGTACATAAAAAATATTAAATACTGCATATGAAGTGAAAGTGACTATTTGTCATTGTGAACACACTCAAGCACCACAACGAAATGCAACCTCTGCATTTAACCCATCACACGTGCACACGTGGAGCACCGGGCAGCTATCAACAGCGACCGGGGAGCAGTGTAGCAGGACGGTACCTTGCTCAAGGGTACCTCAGTAGTGCCTGGGCCGGGACTTAAACCTGAGACCTTCAGGTCTCAAAGTTCTAACCACTAGGCCACCACTGCCCAATCATCATTGGTCCATAATTCCCATATCGATGCACCCTTAATATTTTTGTTATTGATTGATAATTAATCAAAAAAGGGGCAGTCAATAAAGAATCAAGCGCATAAATATGTAATTAACAGTTTAATTGTGTAATTATTATCATTATTATTATTATTAATAATAATAATAACAATAATAATAACAATAATAATAAGTAATCATTAATAGTATTATTAATATGTTATATGAGTCAAATGCAAAGCAAACAAAAACAATAGACTAAAAAAAATATAAAACACATTAATACCAAAAGTATTTGACTGACACCTGTGCTTTTGTTTTTAAAAAGTTAAGTTTACAGTTGATTGCCTCTGGTGCTTGTTTAGAGAACCACTGTTTACTGCACTGCTCTGACGCCCCCTCTATACTTTGCATGGCCAGTGTCCAGGCTGACAAGGAATCATCAACTATGATAAAACCTGGCGTCCAGTTGATTTCAGTCAAACTCAGCTCTAGGCACTGCAGTAAAAGACACTTTGATGTTGTTAATGTGTTGATTTCCATCTCACACTTTTAAGTGCTGCCTCCAGGCAATAAAGTCTCCTATGCCCTCTCTGCTGATAAAGCCTACTAAAAACTAAACCCTCAGTGCCCCTTTAAAAAGTAGTTTCTGTTTAGGCCAGTCACTGCTCTCCCTGCCCAGATAAAAGCCATGTGTGAGAAAGCAGAAAAAAAATGAAAGGAGGGCATTGGGCCTCATTATTCAATTTATTCTAATCTGTTCTGTTGTCCAACAATAGAGCGAAATAAACCAACAAAGCAGTCCAATGACCGGCCCCTGAACCTCCGAAATCCTCCAGGCTGGACGCGCATACACACTTACACACAGTCACACACTCCTCCCACAGACGACGTGAACGCTGGAGGGACATCCTGAGCAGGAGTTTGTTTTTCTGCATGGGGCCTGGCTGGGTGTCATCAGGACAGCCCGTGGCATGTCTCCACACTGTGTCAGCGGCTATTTGTCTGGGCCGAGACTATCAGCAAATGAAACACACACACCCCTCGCTATGGCAATGAAAGAAATGGATTAAGGTGAAGAGACGGTCACAGGGGGCCAAAAGTTCAGGGTACTGACTAGGACTAGAACTGGGCACTACAGCACACATATCACGATACTCAGACATTTAGACGAAACATGATACGCCTCACAGTATTTCGTTTTCCTGAGGTTAGCTGACAAGTTTTAGATCAGAAGTTATGGACACAATGCTCTGACAAAACAATACATCATTAAAACAGTTTTTCATAACAATGCTTTAAAAAACTAAGCTAATAGGTAAGATTATTTATATTCTACATTTACAAAATAGCCTCACAAGAACAGAAAAGACAACAAACAGTCAAAAAAAATAAGATACTCAAACATCTGGAATCCCTTTTCATATTAAGAAAGAGTTGTTATGTAAAGTAACACCTACACGCAAATTCTAAACTGGTAAATACTCTAAACCTTTTATTTAATATTGAAGTAGTCTGATAACAGCAAGAAACAGATAAATAATATATTGTAGTAAGCAATTTATAGATTTGAGATCACTTTTATAATTTAGGGCATTATTTTTTAATGGTATTATAATCTACAACAATCAGTCCATCATTACTGTACAGTTCATATGTAATTTCTACAACTCTTTTTTTTTTTAGTTTTACAGCTTTCTATACATTATTTGTGATTATATACACTTATTGCACAGAACTTTAAGAATAAATATTTACTATTATCAGCCACCATTCTAACTTTATATTATTGAGAATAATTTATAAAGGGTATGTCCAAGTGGACTTTGTGTAATTAGGCAGTCATGTAGTCCGCTATAATTATAACATTGCTATATTGCAACACTGCTGCTTGTTTTATGGGAGTTGTGGCAACGTGCCTTACTAAAATGTAGCCACACAACACTGTCCCATTTCCAAACATTAGTAAGGCATTGGTGATAATTACTACTTTATTATCCTGTTCCCACACGATGTTATGGCCACAAAATAATAACCTCATTCCCATGCCTTACTATGTTGTGGCCATGATTTAACGATCACAACTTAATTAACTTGTTACGATGCCTTACTAAGTTGTGGCCATGCATAAATATCCCATTTGGCTTTATCTTAGTGTGAAAAGCTGCCTTATAAATCAGACCTGTGTCAAAAGAGATCACGGCTAATAAAGAAATGTGTGAACAAAACACACTTTCAAGCCAAAAAGCCAGCAGTGCAAAGCCCAGGCAGTAATGATTATTTAGTGTTTTTGAAACTTGCCAGCAGGAAACTAAATCTGACCTCAAGGTTGCCAGACATGCAACTCACACCTTCTTGCTGGAAGCCTCTCCAGGGTACAAGCCTCATTCTGGACACACATTAAAGCAAAGTGTCCACTTGTAAGCAAGTCAAGATGATTGGTAGTTTTCTCCTCATCTGGGAAGCTTTATCAGTTCAGGTAAGAGGTAAAACATCTTCCAGTCACATTGACTCTTTAACATTAGACCAGTCAATGAGCTTGTTGATGGAAAATCATCACAGACATTAAAGGGAAGCAGAGTCACAGAAAAAAAATAAACCTGTAGCACTACTTTGGTCTGGACTGTGGCTTCTGTTTGGATAACGTTTAACAAACTGTATCCTGCATGATTACATAACACGCAACAGGAAGCAAAAAAATAAACAAAACACAAAAACATCCCTCATGGGTCACCCATTTTCACTGTATTCATTATGGAACAGAAGCATGAAAGGGGCATTTTATCTCCTGTGCCCATCAGGAGGCCTACAATAGTAGGTATAATTAAAAGATTTAGATCATTCAAATTCAACAACAGCACGCAACTGTAGGCTGAAAAATCTTCACACAGATTTGAATTCTATGCCAGTTGAGCTGAAGAAAGCTGAAGATAGCTGACCTTGTCCACTTGTTCCCGGCCCAGTCTCCAGAGACCTATGGGCATTTTACATCCTTGTTAGATTTCAGCAGCAGTGAATGTACATCAGAAAGGACATTATGAGCAATTTAAGAGTGCATTAAGTAAACAGATTGGTTTGAACATATTATACCTGTGTACAAAGCAATGAGTCAGGGCTGCTTATATACTGTAGTTTCAGATATACAATCTTTAAGTATGCTCAAATTGCAAAGTGCATGCAGGTGGGCTATAATTTAAAACTGGCTTTACAATGTGAAACTTTCACACAGCTGAAGTTGAGACTAGGCCTACCAAAATCATGAAATGATGGTGAATTCCCTCACAAGCAAACATAACCAATAACTTAGCTGTCTTACTCTGGAAACTGTATAAGCAACTACTGAAGTACAAGTCTAAAGTGAGCCAGGTAGCTGATTATCTATCTTGCCTTTTAGTTATCAGTAGTTAGTAGCTTCCAACTGACAACAAACATAACTCAAGGTCAGATAAACAAACACTCACTGCTGCCATCTAAAGCTGTTATAGACATTTTGAGGACCCATGATCTATGGAGGCCATAATTTGTACAGAAGTTAAATAATTAAATAATTAATAGGACTAATAATTGTGTCCAGGTGATAACTGTAAGAGACCTACAGGAAACTAAATTTCCATTTAAGCAGGATAATTCAACTTTTAAACAAAATGGTTTGAATTGCAGTTGCAAAGGTTGCAACCATCATAACATTGTGAAACAATGTTGTACACAAGAAGATAAAACAAAATTTGATTTCTTTATATCAGATAATCAATTAATTATCTAAATAGCTAAACAATTTACCTAAACGTGACAGGTTTTTGATGTAGTTCATGAATTTCCCCCCGCTCTCAACATTAAAATGATATATGATATGTAAATACAGACTGAATAACACAGTGACTATGATTTTGTTTAACCAGATTTTCTGTCAATTAATTAAAAAAAAGTTACTGATCTTGCTAACTCTGGCTAGTCTGATTATTTTTTGTAACTGTTAAGTATCCCAAAATGACTTTTCATAAAAAACTACTTGCATCATGTAAAGCTACAAATATCTATATACTAGACCTGACTCTTTCTTTCAGTGCTAATGTTGATTTTATTGTAAAAACTTTTTACTACCTGCCAAAATTAGACCTTAGACCACTAGATCTCAGTCTGTTGCTAAATCTCATCTTCATGCACTCACCTTTAGCTGCTTGGACTACTGCAATTACCTTCTTGCTGGCATTAGGACAAGCTTTAGAAAATCCAAAACTCTGCTGATCATTATCGCACTCGTATCTGGTTATGCTTTGCTTCTCATCTGTGGTACTCTCTTACTCTGCATGTCCAACAGCTCACTGCTTTTTATATTTTTAAATAAAATCTAAAAACCCCATCTCTCTCTCTTTACCTTTAGCTTAGTGGGCAGTGGTGGCCTAGTAGTGGGCAGTGGTGGCCTAGTGGATCAGGACACTGCCTTTGAGACCTGAAGGTCTCAGGTTCGAGTCCCGGCCCGGGCACTACTGAGGTACCCTTGAGCAA
>JBBPDA010000025.1:10604275-10626832 GCA_037974385.1 Arnoldichthys spilopterus
ACAGGAAAGGATGTATATTTACAAATGAAATGAAGTTGACCAGACAAAACATGAAACATTTTGTGTTTATATTGTCTGCAATGAAATACAAGTCAAAGTAAATTTAGAAATAACTACTTTCTTTTTCGTATTTGCGTTTTCCATATATTGTCTAAGCTTTTTTTGATTTGGGGTTGCAATATACACATGTTAAAGTAACTTTTTTTCAGCAAAAAGCATTGTTCTGCTTTGACCCTATGCCCCATCAACCCAGCAACAACAACCCACAAGTTGTATGACTGCACTATGGAAATCTAAATCAATCTCATGGTTCTCTTGTTTAGGTTCAAATAATCAAATGCAACTTTTATTCTCAAGAAGAAAATAATGTTATTGGACTATTGAAAATAATAAATACATTTTGATGAAGGTTATTTTGTCAATTTATATAATTCTAAAAAAATAAACCACATTTCAAAAGGAAATATATATATTTTAGGGTCAAATTTCAGCAAATAAGACAAATGTGATTCATCACAATTAACTAAACCCAAGAATATGATTTATCAGTCTTTCCAAAATTAAAGGGAATACTTGTGTGAAAAGGTAGAAAAATATTTAGTTAACACTTTCAGTCATTTAACCACATGAACTCAAGACTCAAGCTGGCAGTTTACGTTCATGTTTTCAGTATGATGGGAGGATAAGAAGTGGCTCCCCATCAACTGGCTCTGGAATATATACCACACAGCACCACACTGCTGACACTGCTTTTCTGAAAAAGAAATTTGGACTTTGAAAAAACAAGGCTTTCCCAATCTACTGGGCTGCCATGCATGCACCCAGGCCAGACGTGCTTATACTGTAACCCAGACATTCCCGCGAGAGGTTTTGCTTAGCCAACCGCAAGTGCTTAATGAGCATTTTAACACTTGTTTAACAAATTAAGATGCAGACAGTCCTGCCAACCGCGCCATGTGCATGCCTCGAAACAAACAAAACAGCTAGGCCAAGTCCCTGCTTTTATAAGCCACCAAATATGAACCAATTTAATGGCCATGGAAAATGTAAGAAAGAATCATTACAAGTTATGACAGCGATCCCTCTTTCAGACCATGGGCTTTCGTAAGTTGTCCAATTTAATCTGCTCATTAAGATATTATGCTAAAAACTACATGTTGCTTAGCTGATGGTACAGTTTTTTTGATCTGGTATTAAATAAGATATAATTTGCAAAAGTGTTGCAGTATTTTATACAGGCTGATATCATGCATTCCTTCAGGGTTCAAATGTTATAACTTTCAAACTCCAGAAAGGTACCAAGGAACAATATGTGAAATGAGGACAAGAAAGAGAGACAGAGAGAGATAGAATATCCTTCGATCTCACACATTTAATGATTCAAACGATCATCTATTTTTTAGATAATCTAACTTAACATACCATAATTGCTTCCATACCCATGCTCTCCTTTCAAAGAGTAAAGGCCTCACATTTCATTCAAATGAATTGAGAAATGTTGCAGCGAAACAAGGGAGAGAGTTTTTACAGCAAAGCTGAGAGCGTGCCAAATGCCCTCCCACAAACTACAGACAGATGCTTTCAATAAGCCAATGGTACAGTGAACATGCTGTTATTATTTGCTGTTTTTTTATCTTAACCCTGATGGAGAAGATATGTTCTGACTGGCTATTTCGAGAAAGCAACCAACTACGGGCTCATGTCAATTGAGGATAATAGGAGAGGTTTGTCCTGCATTTATGGAGAGCTGCTCTTGATATGGCTAGCCGTGGAGGTCTTTGCTGTCAATTTTCACATCAAATGCATCTGGCAATGCATTCGATATGCACGCTGGAATATAAACACATAGGAAGGTTCAAATATTCACCCACATCTCAGGAGACCTTATATAGAGCTGAGTTGAACTGATCTTCAAGCATTGGCATATGATACATGACTGCTCGTGATTCCAAAGGGTTTGGCGATTTGACACACAGTGTAAAAATGTCAGCAAGGCTCCAGCAGCCTCCATAATGTGGCAGATTGTTCTGGATTGCTCTGTTGGCCCATGAACACCTGCACTAGTATCTTTTGGTAAATACAGCCAGTCTATAAATATAAAATACAGCCTCTGTATGTTTGCTAAGTCTTACTTAAAAAATATTCCAGCATTTTGCATCCTAATTTCTATCTGTCACATCTGTATTATACGGTTAACAGGGAAAAGTGTTTAAACAACTGCCCTTTGGCTTCAGTTATAACTACTTTATTTCTTACTACAGGGAAACATCAAAATTGTTATCTGTAATACTTAACCATAAGGTATAGAGGTAGCAGATAAAGATTAAATCCCTATATGTTTAGCAAGTAAGCCAAAAGATTGTTAATTTCTGTCAAGCTCCTGCACTTCATTTGCTGCCTTGTGACTGATCAATTATGGGTCTGTCAGTTTATGATCAAGTCTTAAATAAAATGTGCTTGAGTTTGCATTAATTGAGCATACCTGATTTAAACAAATCAGATTTCTGTACTTTGGGCAACAGTAGTTTCAAATCTAATTCAGATTTCTGGACCTGCGACCTGGACCTCAATTTGACCAGTACTATTAAATTTCATATGTTTTTTTTAGGCAGGGGTTGTGGTTTTTGATTTTAGATATGCAACAAGAACATTAGTGCTGTGTAAGATAGCTTAAACATGCTTTAACAGACATTTAAGCAATATATTGTTACTGCATGTGTTGTGGGTTTACAATACTTTTTGATAAAGATTTAATCAGAGATCAATATATTATTATTCCGCACTGAATTCTGAAAATCTGCAGGTGTATAATAAACTTGTATATAGCACCTAGTTTAATGTATTGTAGCTTTATTGTTTTTCTTTTTTTTATTTTATACTTCATGTGTATTCTGTGTCTTCTTGTATGTAAGCTGCTGGAACGCCCTAATTTCCCTTAGGGGATAAATAAAGTCTTATCCTAAAGTATGACAGGTTTTTTTAACAGGTGCGATGAATCTATAAAACTCCAAATTGTGCTGGATACCAGTCGTCCAGGTCTGGAACTGAACACTCTTAAACTAGCTGTTTAAATGTACAATGTTCTTGTGAAATGTAGTATGATTATTCTTTAAGCTAGTTACAGTCATTATAGGACATTACACACCAAGGTCTAAGCTTGTATATGTGAATGGTTTGCCAGCCACTCTGTCAGCATAGTGCACTGTTACTGTGGCAAATGCAACTACAGTCTGACCATACAATCAGATTTTGCCACTTGTAATGGGAACATTCAAGCCTAGAAACCTGATTTTAGAAACTTGCCCCAATGTGTGAATACAACATACTGATCTGTTATGGGAGACATCTGACATATTTAGTAAATAACCAAGTAATACCAAATCATATAATGTGCACAGCAAAAGCTTAGCACTTCCTATGTGTAATAAGACATACATTTCCTCCCAAAATCTAAAAGAACCCAGTACATGATGCATGAGGTGAAGAAAGAAAGAAGCACATTGAATGGCCTTCACTGATTAAAAACAATCATCATGCTGTGGTAACTTGTGTCTGTTCCAAGCACAAGTTTGTCATCTGCCTGTATTTTGTCTGTGTTTGTGTGTTGCCTGGTGGTTGATTAAGGATCCGCGCCATATGGTTCTGTCGGTTTTATTAGTTTATGGGTTTGTAATGATGAAGTTTATGTTCAAGCTCTAATAAAATGTGATTCTGCTTGCATCCAACTGTGGCAGACTCTGATGTAACAAATACATATTTAAACTGAGGCTTTGGCCAAAAATGTTACAGTTTTCAATTGTAGAAGTTATAACATATGTAGTTGGTCAGTTAAGACATGTTTGGTATTGGAAAGTGCATAAACAAGTTTATTCTAGATTACATAACCCCTTAAAGGATCTATCAGCAGGGTCCAGGCTTCCATTCCTCTCAGCTATTCAACTTAATAACTCAGGGTGTTTACACTGTATTCCACATAATTAGTAAACAACAGCTTTAGGGTGGAAAATGCCTTGGATTACATGGCATTAGTAGCTCTGCATGGTTAGTAATGTGTGTGATGGCCTGCAATTTGCACCGTGCTAATTACTTGTTAGCAACATTTAAACCAGAGTTTTAGTACAAAGCTAAAGTATAGGATAGATCAACAAGCTTCTTAATATCGCTGTAGTTTCTTTTAGACAACGGTGAGATCAGATTGAAAAGACCCTTATGCTGCTCAGGTTTGTCTCCTGAGCAACAGGGCCCAGAAATCTCAAGTATCTTCTTGAGGTTTAGTGGAGATCTCTGTAAAGTCACACCACACCACATGTCTTTAGATTTGCCAAAATGTGCAACTGAACATTTATCTCTCCTTTATCTCCTGTCTCCTATTCATCTAAAAGTGCTTCTCATAAGGAATTTTCAGAGAATCACATTAAGTCATAAGTTTGGTTGAACCATCACTTCAACACTAAAAACAAAATAAAGGTAGTCCAGATCTCAGGTCTCCACTCCCTACCACACAACACACAATATACACTCAAAAACTGAGGCCCTTTGTAGACCCAGACAGCTTCAGGGAGGAAGTCTTAAAGACTACAGACTTCTCAATGGGTAGGCCAGTAAAACAGAGGAGATTACATTCTCAGGAGGTGCATTTATCCCAGCAGATCAGCATGGCTCCAAAAGCACTCCTACAATTTGACAGTATGCGTCTTAACCCAACTTAGCATTGCTGTTTCCCTGAGGCAAGGGGCATGAGGTTATGCAGTTGTGGGAAATATTCTGCGCTCTCTCTCTTTTACTCACCCCCTATATCTCCCAACTTTACGTGAAGAACTATTTGCCATGTCAGGTTCAGAACTAAGCACTAAAACAGTGTGTTGGGCCATTAAAAGCAGGTTGTATAGCTGTAGGCTCCGCAGGGAAAGAACACTTCTCTGTAACCACTAAGGCATGCCAATCCATGCTCCTCCACTGTCTGTCAATGTGGTATCTATTAATATAAGGCTGCTATTAGAAAGCTACGCTCGAAGAAATTATTATCCATCCTTATGGTGTTCAAATCTGTTGCTGGTCAAACTGTAGTCTTTTAATCACAAACCTGAAGCAAGAAAAGAGAAAACAAACATCCACCCAAACCTCAAACACCAAAGGAGGCAATTCTTGATAATAATCACAGCAATCACACACAGCAATGAAATCAGCTATGACATGAATTATCAAATCAATGCCATGTGGGTGACTTGCCAGGTTTTACATACACAACATGCATCACAAAAATGTCTTTTGTTTCAACCCAACTTCTTTTTTTAATTAAACAAAAGAACACAACTGACCTTGGGAAACCTTCCTTTCAGACATGGCTTTTCTTGAGAATATGAGTTTTTTTATGACAAGGATATGGTAACTCCACTACTTTTGGAGGAATGAGTAATTAACTAATTACCTTTTCAAAATACACAATACAGTTACTGGAATCATGGACTCATTACTCATTACCTTTGTCTTGCATGAAAATATTAATGGACAATAATGTCAAAATTGTACAGAAATTGCAATTCATTTTCAATGATTCCTTCTAAACAAACACGCAGGTTCAAATCATTCAAACACCTATGTCTGTATGCATTTCCAAACAGGGCTTTTTAGATTACAAATCCATATATCTGCAGTTGGGATGTGAACTCTGTGTCATCATTACCACACTATTGTTGATGATAAATTATTTGTTCATTTCAGCATTAAACTGAAAGTGAAATTGTGTAACTCTTGTACATAATGTAGCACATTCAGTACAGCAGCTCAGGCCAGAACAAGATCTCACGAGACAACATTATTGTTGTTTTTCTGACGTAATCAGCATTGTTAATTAAAACAATTCAACTCCCACATTGTCACAGCAACAATAAAATAATATAGTATAAAAAGCTTCCATAATATGAAAATATTTTTTTTATCTGACATGGACATTAATGGGTTTCATTTTTTTCTCTTCAAATGTTACCCGAGAGTGGAGGTTTGTAATAACTGAGGTTTTCCCAGATGTTTAACTGGCAAAGAGAGCTGTGCCCCATCGTCGTGCATAATCATAAAAGGGCTTAAATCTTGACAGTGTCACCAAGCTATTCATGGCTAGGTGAGAGCAATAGGCATTACTTGCTGTCAGGGTGAAAAGGACACATGATAGCCAGCATTGTGCAGCCGAATACATCATGTATACAAAACTGGTCATTTGGCACTCTCCACCAAGCACATTCAGGTGTACTACAAAACTGTGTGACCAGCAGGTGGAAAAGATGTAGTGACTAGACATATACAGAAAGTTCTCATGTTGGGAGCATTGTGTGACAGTAGAGGGCTAGACGGTAGTAGGGAGTTGGCATTAACAAACATTGAGGAAATATATGGAGACCAAACCAAAAATGTTTTTTTTAAAGAAATGAGGAACCACCAGTGCTACATTCCAGTGCCAAAGTCTCTTAGCCAGTAATATAAAAAAACAGAGTTGCACAGTAGTTACTTTGGCTTGTGGTTCTAACAGCTTGCTCTACTCTTTCATGTAGTTTGCTTGAACCCTGAAAAGAAATAGTTAAACTCAAGATTGCAGTCATCTTGAGATGTTGAAAGAAAACATTGCATCATCATCAGTCATGGGGTTCAGAAAACTAACGTTTGAGTGGCTGGCCTTGGTGGGCTTGTGTCAATGCGCTGCTTTGTTGGGCCCATTAGTTCATTTTCTGCAAGCCTCAGTCTTTTTTTGTCCAAGGTTCAAGTGTTCTTTCACAATTCTTGGGAACAAACCCCCATTAACAACGGCAAAAGAAGCCCCGTCATGCACTTATATTCAAGCTAGCTGGCCATTCAGGAACACAGCCCAGAGTTACCTTCTGCCCCAGGCCCTTCAATACACAGCCCTGGGTCAATCTCTGGCCCAGGCCTTTAATTGGGGAGAGGAAATACCCCACAAAGACACATTCAGGGAAGTCCAGAGCCATATTCAGTTGCTTTCACTTTCTCAGCCCAATCAATGTGGTCAAGAGCAATAAGAAATAGGTCCCACTTCCTGAGGCCCCAGTTGTAAGCTCCAAAAAACGAAGGTAATGTATTCAGATTCGTTTTAAAAGCTTCCCTTAATCTATTCTTACAAGCACACTGCAATAGGAAACAGCAGTGACTTTAGGGGAAAAGTATTTTAGAGGCGATAAAAATTAAGGCCCAGTAAAGCGAGCACTAAAACGTCCCCAGTGGACTTGCAGCGAAGCCATAAATTGTAGGCATCTCTTCATAGCTGTAACTGCCACCAACTGAAGATTGTCAGACAGCCAGTAAAAACACTCCGCAGAGGACCGTACGACTTGCTGGGTTTCTTTTGGAAGGACAGTGTTTAGCAGACGGTCTGATAATTAACAGTTAATAAAAATATTTGGAGCACTGAGGAGTAAGGCTATTACCAGCTTGCTTTGATCTGAGCTTGTGCAAAATAACTTTGAAGTGATATAAAATGGAACATGCAACTAAAATTGTCACAGCCAGCACCCAAGCAAAATTACAAAAATGTAACTAATTTGACCATAAACACCCTGCCTTGGGTCAAGAAGAAATGTCTAACTTAGTATAGTGCATCTCCTCTCAAAGAGTGGATCCATTTTACATGGGCAACCAATGGCAGAACACTCTTCCACAGATGCCACTGCCTGTTAGTAAGTCTAAACCTGAACCATGAACTTATATATTTCTAAAGAGAAAAATTAGATTTAATTCTTAAGGCAGGCTTTCATGATGTAGATGTGCACCCTCACTAACCAACAGAAAAGTGCTAAACCATGAGGGCATCCCTGGAAATCTGATTCTAAGAATGATAAGTACTACCGTAAAACTGTACGGAACCTTATTACTGATATCCTTAATAATACTGTTTTCCACTAAAGGGTCCATATCCTACATGTCTTTTTTTCCTGGCATCTAAATGAAAGTTTATGCCCTTTCACTTTTAGAGGACCATCTGCTAACCTTTCAAAAACAGTTGCTTTTGTTTAGTTACCAGCAGATATGAGCTTCCCTATACTGTGCCCAAAACTCCTTATAACTTCAGTATGAATAAGCAGAGATAAACTATTATAGGCAACAATGCTTTTAAACTTGTGTTTACTTGCTACACAAACTTCAAATGCAAGGACAACAGGGTTTTTCATGATATGGGCCCTTAGTTGATATTAAACATCTAGTAAATTGATAAAATAATGGATTTTAATTGTTAAAGCAAATTAAATCTGGTTTGTCTGTTCAATGTAGCTTCACGTAAAAACATTACATAATAATCATTTAAAAAAAAAAAAACAGAGGTAATTGCACAGTATCAAGTGCCTTAATATCCATTACCACAGAGCAACAGATTTAATCTCTTCACAGTGAGCCCAAGTCATATTAATATCAGAGACCTGGATTGTTTAATGTCTTTCCCAACTAATGTGTTCTACTATTTCATAATCACAATGAAAATGTGCTTTGACACAAAAGTCCACTTTTTGTGTCAGGGTATGACAGAACAATTTCAATATACACAGCTCATCCAAAATATATGAAGAGGGTCCTTTGCAATAAAGTCTCCTAGAGCAGTGAAACTCAACCCTAGTTTCAGAGGTCCTATCCCTGCTAGGAATATCGTGTTTTGCCTGATGCCAACAAACCTAGCCCACCTAGTCACCTAATCATCAAACCTTTCCTGGGCTGAAGAGTGTGTTAATTCAGGAAAAACACTATTATGTGTAATGCAGGAAGGTTTGCAGGATCAAGGTTAAAAACCACTCACTAGAGGAACCCTTTGGAAAGCCAGTCTGTCTCTCAGTTTCTGATTAAGTAATGACACATTGACAAATTACAATTTGTCTTCTGTTTGAAAATATATGCCCTATGATAAAATACAGAACAAATGGGTTAATTATGCAAAGTACAACATTAAGCTAATTAATGAGACTGGCTGGTAAGCAAGTGTTCACTGGATAGCGACTGATCAAGCTGTTTCTAAAAAAAAAGAAGAAGAAGTAAAAACACTGCATATCGATCATAATTATTCCTGAATGGATGCCTAGGCTAAACAAAAGGTCTGTTCACCTTCATTCTACCAAAAGACCAAAAAGCCTTAAATAGAAATAACAGATGCATCAAAGTCTGAATTATATAAGAAGCTAGTGCAAATTAAACAGGAATGGATACTGAGCACAAAGTCTGAGTGCCTTGGCCAACAACAGCTTGTGAAATGTTATTAAATGGGCCGTGGCTTCTGTCTTAGTATACACTAAAGTCGGCCCTCCATTAAGTCCATTAACGTTTAAGAGCTTATATCCCCTATGACTAGACCTGCAGATGTACATTAATTCATGACTACAGCCCAAAAGCACAATGTTGACAGTGACAGTCCAAGTTGTTCTTGTGATTACTGCTATTATCATTACATATAAAAATCTGATGCCAAAATGGCTTTTGTGCTCTTTACACTTGGCAAAATTTCAGTATGAAAATGTAGTGGTCTGTAGTGATGAACAGATGTGGAGCTTATGTGGTGCAATAACTATTAAAAACAAAATCAGAAAGTTAATAGAAGCACATGTCAATGTCCCATGGTATATGCATGTAAAGCCAAACTGTGCCCACAATTTGGCAGACCCAAAAGAAGCGAGTGTATAAAGTCTTTTGGTGGGCATCAACAACATGTAATCATGGCAGAAGAAGTAAATTTCACAGTATAGACATCTACAAAGCATCGCAAGGGCATGTGTCTGATTTACGTCTTGAATAAACCGGCCACTTTCCTCAGGCTGCTGTATTCCCAAAAGGTAAAACTGTGAAAAGACTGCAACAAAGTGCACAAATTCAAGCTGGGTTAAGCATCTCCTGTCTTGCCCAGCCATTCCTATCGACACCCACTATAGGTTTTTATGCTTTATGGCCGAGGTTTCACAACATTTCCACTCCTGTCAGTCAGGCCGAGGACAGAAGAACCACATTTTGTACTTTATAACTTCCACATGTGGGCTGTGTTTAAGCCGCATGAAGTCCATGAGAAGAAAAGGATTCGGCCTGCGGTCTCAAAGATGTACCAGCCAGCGGAGTGCATCAGCAGAAATGGCACTGAGAAGCTGACCATTAAATGTGTGGACTGTAAGGACACAGCTACAGAGGTGTATCAATAAACATGTTTCCAGCTTTTGATTTAGCAGTGCTCTAATAATTTACGACACAAACCAGTTTGGCCCAGAAGAACAGACTTTTTTATCTGGTGATGTATCAGGCTCATACTGTTTTTATACCCTTAACAAAGTGTGCTATCTAAAGGAGGAAAAGCTCTCTGTTCTTTTTCACTCTAATTGGTTGGCAGTTTTCCCACAAAGCCCCAAACAAAGCTGTGGAAACTGATCCATCACTGACACAGCATGCTAATTCTCCTGATGCTGTCTAACATCAACATCAGACACTATACCTTTAAACATAATGGTGCCAGAAAGGTTCTGTAAAGCAAGGCCTTAGAAAAAGCACTGCTGATTCCCTAAGGAACCTTTAAACTGATGGTTCTTGTAAGAACATGCTATCTCGAATTAACCTCAAGCACAGCTATCTTAAAAATAATTTTGTCAAAAAGGTTATTCAGGGCAACGTTTCCTAAAACACAGGTTCACGAACCTGGTCCTGGAGACCCCTGCTTCCAGCCACGCAAACCAATTAGACAATTAATAAGTCTTTTTGGGGTGAAGAGGGTGTGTTAGTGCAGAAAACCACAAAATGTCCAAGGGCTGGGTGGGGGTAGGGTGTCCAGAACCAAGGTTGGGAACCTATGCCATCAATGGATGGTTCTTGTAAGGAGGTGATATCAACTTCCAACATGACATTATTAAAAATAATGGTGAAAAAAAGGTTTTCTTGAGCAGTAAATTAGAAGAACCTATTTTGTTTCTCATAAGAACCTTTCCATTGGTTGTTCAGCAAAGTGACACTGCCTACCACCAACTCTAAGTATTACACTTGTCAAAATAAAGGGGCCTAAAGGGTTCTTTAGAGAGAGGTCTAAAAGATCCATTTAGGTGTAAAGGATCTACAGGTTTTTAAAAGATCCATATGGCCAAGAACCACTTTGGAACAGTTGTTTTTAAGAGGGCATGTAGCCTACAATCTGGCATCACAAGACTTGCCTGTTAATGTGATTTTAAATCACATGTTGCCCAACATCTGTACATGAAGGAGCTGAACCTTAAAAATCTGAAAATTCTTCTAGACAGAGAAAGGCTGTTCTGTACAGTGGCCTGAGAGAGGATTTATTCTGAGAGTGGAAGTATTTAGAGAGACTGACCTGGTGGGCATGAGCACTCCTGGACGAGGTCCCTCGGAGTGCGCATTTTAGGGGCTTCCTCCATGAGTCTCTAAAGCAGTAACCATACATTTATGTTAAAGTCTCATAAGCTTTAAGTTACAGCTTTACCTTTTTTTGAGATTCTGAGCTCATGTAAGACCTGAATTTGTCATCTGCATTGGCTGGCTTAGAAAAGGTGATATTTAGGATTTAGCAAGAAATGCAAAAAGCCCAGTGTTTTGTGGAATGGCAAAGCTTCTGTAAATATTATTAAGATCACTACAAATCAAATAAAAGGGTATAAATACAATATTAAATGTTATACAAATATGTATTTAATTATATATTTGCTTTAAATTAAAGCAAAACATTCTAAAAATAAACATTTAAAAACACTGAATAAGATTAGAAATAAAAACCACAAAAAACAAGATTGAAAATTAAGAAAATATGAATTAATTGAGATCACTTTTTGTGCAAGCTTGTGAAAAAAAACAATGCAACTATAAATTTAAAACTAGAAAATAAAAGATAGAAAATTAAAATAATAAATATAAAATAATTTATTTAATTACCACCTTCTGAGCCAGAGTGTCAGCCAAAAAAATAACACTAAAGCCAATAAAACAAAAATAAAACTAAAGGTAGTTAAAAAAAAAAAAAAAAAGTTCAACATCTAAAGAAACCTGGCACTCACCTTCTGGACCAGCTTGTCGATCAGATCCCACAGTGTCCCGTTTACCTCCAGCCAGGATGGTACTGAAGAGAACAGAGAGCCTCGCTCTGTTTCCAGCAGCGCCACTTTTTGCTCCAGGTGAGACGTCCTGAGGGTGATGAGCACACAGAACGCCAGAGACAGACCTGACAACACGAAGCACAAGAGCGTGGGGACACAGTGCGCTGCGGAGGCGGTTCTGCACGGCGCCGGTTTGTCCATCTCCTTCAGTTGAGCCTTACACTGCATCCTCAGCACTGAGACAGCTCTCCTGCGGTCCACACTTGCTGCGAGTTGGTCTGAGCTCCTGCTCCACTTTGAGTGAACGGAGCCTTGATTAAAGTTCTCTGGATCTGCAGCTGACAGCAAGCACGCGGCGACACACCGAGAGGCCAATCAGCGAGCAGGTCGAGTGCGCGCGCGTTCAGCCTCCAGCTGTGTGAGGAGCACGAGCACTGATCCAGCTGTTTCTCTCAGGGCACCGCGCGCGCCAGCACTTCCACCAATCCGCTTACAGCGCAGAGGACAATTTAAACTAAAGGGTTCTGCTCGCTTTAGAAGCGACAGGAACGAGAACGAAGGTTTTTCTGCTTCACCTTCTGTGCAGTGCGTGGAACACACACCTCAGTTATCACGAGCAAATGTTTTTTTATCTGAGAAAGTCTAAGAACATCTGCTGTTAGTTTTCCTGATTAATACACTGCCAACTCTTTATAGAGATCTATCAAAACCACATTAGCCCAGCATGGAGTTGTGGTGCCACCTACAGGACATTTTCGCCCACAACAGTTAATCAAGGCTCCTGAAAAGGCAACGATCAGAACTTGTTTTCATTTGACTGGATTGTTCATTTGCTACATGATTTGTGGAGATTGTGGTTCTGAGGCCCTGCTGTCTTGCAAATTTCAGTGTTTATCCTACTGCAGCTGAAAAGCAGGGTCTTCCCGAGCTGAAATGGAGAAACTAAACGAGCTCACGATGGGAAGCCACTCCTGTAAAGCATCCGGTTTTAATGAAAACAGCACACGTGATTACCCAAAGACATCCTTTAGTTTAATACTGACAAAATACACCAGAACATGGTTTGTACATTCAATCAATAAATTAATATGGACAGTGAGTATTCACATAATTGTGAAGTAGAGATGATCAGCAATTGCACAATGTAGCTGCATAATATACGCTCGCTGCATGTGACTAGAGGTACAATGAAGTAAGTGATCACCATGCAGATGATGATGCACAGCTGCATTTGTTAAGAAGTTATTTTCTTAACACTTCAAGTTTTAAGTCCTTTATTGCTCCTTTAAAGCAGACTGATATAGTCAGCAGCAATCTCCCTGGGAGCGGTAACACAGTGAAGCTGGGAGCCAGGTCACGTTCTTCTCTCTTTCCTGAGAGGGTCAAAAAATGGATGCCTGACAGCCTCCTCGAGGGTTATGCGTTTGGATACATCATACTCCATCATCTTCTGGAGGAGGTCAAACAGCTGCTCATGTTCCAAGCTTTTAGAGGACATGTATTGCTGAAGAATAATGTACGAATAAATCTGTGTTATATGCACCAAATTACAACTGAAGAAATCATTTGCAACAGTATTCAGGGGTGACATTTTGAGTGCAAGTTACCTTCAGAGGCTTGCAGTGTTTCCTCACATATCTCCCAGATGAGGTATGCTCATCCCAATCCAGCTTGTCATGATAAACATAGTGCTTCTTCCTATAAACACACAACAATTACCCGAGGCTCACGTTTACTGTGCTCTAATAGCCACAAAAGTAATCACAGATTATGTTCTATAGGTGTCTGCTAATGATGTTCAAGGTGAAAAAGCCTAATTCAACAATATGTAAGCAACACAAAAGAAGGTCTTACTAATACCTTGTTTTCTGCAGCATGTGGATGGGTATGGGGCCTAAAACCCTCTCCATCATGGCCAGATGCTCCTTGCTGTCATGAGTCTGTGAATGCAACAGAGGTTTGCCAATAAGCATGTAAAATGCAATGGTATGTGCAAGAAACTGGGAAGCTCTGTTCTGCTACTCACCTGAAACAATGTTAATCCCAGATAGTATTCTATCAGAATGCAACCCAGACTCCAAACATCACAGGCCTGATTCCACCCAAGCTCTGGCAATATAAACAAAGTACAAGAGCTGTGTACAAATGTTGAGTTATATTTATAAAAAAATAATAATAATAATAAAATAAAAAGCCAGTAACATTAAACATTGCTCTTGCTCTCACTGCAACGTAAGAAGCTTCTTACCCAAGACCACCTCAGGTGCTCTGTAGTGGCGTGTTGACACCACAGAAGTGTGGGGCTCATGGTCATATGTAGCATTACCAAAGTCCACTACCTTAACATCAAGGTTCTTCAAAGTTCTCTCATCTCGTTTCTGTAGAAAAATCCTTAATAATGACTAAAAGAAAATCAAGATTAGGATTTAAGAGAAAGACAAATGCTGAATGCTGTAGCTCACCAATTTGGCATTGTATTCAATGTCATAGTCAGAGCTGACAAACAGAATGTTTTCAGGCTTCAGGTCTGTATGTGTTAGCTTATTCCGATGAAGAACTTTAGGGGGGAAAAACAAAAAAAAGCAGAGTAAGTAAACTTATTGATGAGTGGATATATGTAATGTGCCATCTGTAAAAATAGTCTAAAATCTTCTATGGGCATAGTCTTTGTTCAAATGAAATGGCATATAAAAAAACCACTGACATGGTAATTAAACCAACCATATAGGAGGAGCTATTGCAAAAATACTTTTAATACAGCCTTTTTAAGGCACTCGTGATGGCTTCCACTCACAATGTACTGCTCTGAAGATCTGATACGCCATGTGTCTGATCTGGTCCACTGTGAAGGGCATGAAGCTATTCTGCTTTAGAAAGTCGTATGTGCTCAGCCCCAGCAACTCAAACACAATGCAGATGTGGCCATGGTGGTCAAACCAGTCCAGCATTCGCACACAGGCACTGGAAATGAATTTACATGGTTTGGTTTCTCACATTAGAAACCCTAAGAGTTTATCAACAAATTAGAAATAAAATCCAGAGTGAAGTCAGCGACTTACAATCTCATTTTAGAGTCCAGGGAGTTCATTTGCTCCAACACTGCCACTTCTGACATAGCCGCCTCACGATAACGTTCCAGATTTTTGATGATTTTCAGGGCCACTCTTAAACCATCTCTGCCAACACAACATGTCCAACAGATGAGTGGATAACCAATAGCACATGTTTGTAGCTTTTAACAAGAGCCAGACAGTGACTGAAAAGCTTACTTCGAGTGGTCTATGCACTCCACCACTTTCCCAAAGGCTCCTTCTCCTAGAGTGCTTACAATCTCATCTATAAAATGAAAGAGCAAGACGTCAGTACAGCTTAATAACAATATGAAATAACCAGTTATTGACCTAGAAAGTGCACTACTGGGGACTGTGAACATTGTTGCTAGTGTATATACTGATATTTACTGTGTATATCAGTGTATATACTGATATTTAGTGATTTAAAAGTGTGCAAATATCCAGCATGGTATTTCCACATAATGTAGTTAAAACCAGTTCAGATATATTTCAGCTCCCCTTCAAATGTTACTCCCAACTAACTTGCAGTCTCCCAACCACTAGACACAGAACAGACAGAGAAAAATGTGTTCTATACATCTTGCTCTTAGCATGTGTCCATTGTGATAGATCAGGTGACCATCCTCATCATCCTCAAAACTCCTGGTTCTTTTCCTGCGATGACTTTTCTGGAAGAGGGAGTGATGTTCACGGCCACCAGCATCACCATCACCACCATCATCATCATGAAACACCAGTCAGAACCAGGCCCGAACGCAGCATTCATTCATTCAGCAAGAAGGATGGTGAAGGAGAAGGAGAGATTCGGACCCGTTCAGAAACCAACACCAGGCCATGGCAGCAGCAATTTCAAATTCAGCCACGAGCAACGGCACAGGGGCCAACATAGTATGTGTTACAGAAGAAAGACATGGCAACAACATTTTCAGACAAGAGACTTGTAGTAAGGTGGAGAAAAAAAAACACAATAGATTCTGGAATGGCTTTGCTTCTTATGACCCCCATCTATATACTTTAACAATTAACACTTCCCTTAAAATATGGTTTAAGTCAATTATAAGCAATCTACCACCTCCTAACTTCCCTAATAAAAACCCATGATAGAAACTGCCTACAGCACATCAGAACTATAACTGGCAGGTTATACACTCAGTATAAATGAAGCAGATCTTCCTCTCCAAAAAGCATTAAAGAAGAATTACCAAAATTACTTATTCTATCAGAGGATCAAAACCCCATATAAAGCCAAGTGAGCAGTAAAGTCTTTACCGAGGCACTGTGGTGAGAATGCTGGTCTTTTGTGCTGCCTTGGTCACTGTGATCACTGTTTAGCGAAGATTTGCTATAGTGGTGCCAGTCCCTGTCCTTTTCCTGCTGCCTCAAGGGGACAGCTCTGTCGTCGGACTGCTTCTCATAGCTCTGCGACTCAAGGCTGGGCTCTTGTGCCCTTTGCTCTGTGTTCTCCAGCCTCTTAGATTTGTGGCACCTGCAGAAGTAATACAAAGTTATAGGCATAGAAACATAAAAAAAACAGTGTACTTTCTGCAGAACAGCCTATAAGCACCCATCTGAAGACTATCCTTTTGTTTCCCAATGCTGTCACTACCTCAAAAACTTAAACACAAGTCTCTATGTTTGATACAATTTATTAGCCCTTTCAGCAAGGGTATGAGGAATGCTGTATCTTGACCTGCCAGGCGTCAAAAGCATCAAATGTCTTCCCAGAAGGGTGGGATCCTCAACAGAGGCTATACTTAGAGCAAGCCTCAGAGACACCCCCTCTGGGAATACTTCACTCTCACACTCACAGCTTGACTTGTCACTGTTGTAGTAGTAAATCCTTTAAACGGATGCCACAGCTCATGGTATGGCAACACCCTGTATCTCACTTAGGCACCATACATTCTAACCATTGAACATATATGTCAAACTTACATCTGAAAGTCTTGGTTGGATTTAAATTATCATTAATACTAACGTTAATACGGTCAGCTGCACTTTCTCATAATCACGAGAGGTCACACATTTACATGCTCTCAAGTTGCTGTTTGATGTACCAGGAGTGTCTAATGAGAACCAAATATGCAGCTGTTTACATGCCCTGGGTATTTAATCTCACTCACGAAGTCACGAAGCAAATCTAGTCCATAATAGAAATCAATCCAAAAAGAGGGGAAAAGTCAGGGAATGCAATCCACATCACATTAATGTTATTTCCCTAAAAGAATTCTGCAAATTGTTGACATTGGTTACAAATTTATTAGGGACTGAGTTATCGTTAGGTTAGGCAGTCTCAAAATACCACAATCCATTACAGTACATAACCCCCAAAACAGAAAAGACAAGAGGCACACTTCACTAATTTTGGCTGTCAGTTTGCAGTGTGCTCTTGAAAGTCAAAGTCTGAGTAATTCAATGCATTTGAACTACCTTTCGTACGTCTTGTAGTGGTGGTATCGGCCAGGTCTCCTCTCGGTTTCCCAGCTCCTGGAGCTTCTCTTCTGCTTTTTCCGAACCTCCACCCGCTCCTCCCAGCTAAACTCCGACATCCATCCTTCCTGCGAGCGCATTCGCTTTGAGCGACGCATTCTGCCAAAGACAGAATAGGAAAAAAGTCATTCAAGTCATAAAAAATATGAGGGCGAAATATTAGCCCAGGGCATTCCTTGCCCCATGCTAGGCTGTAAAACAGAAGCCAACTGCTGCGATAACCCATACGCCTGTCAAGGTCTGGCTGCTGAGCTTCAAGAGGCAACTGTGATGCGTCTGTTACTGTGTCACGTCGTTAATGTCAGCCGATTATGCTAACTGGTATTTATCTGAGTTATATGTGCATATATAACTTAATGTAAACTGCATCCCATTCATCAGAAGCTTCACATAAAGCGCATATTTACATAAGAGCGTGCGTTACAGATGCAGCTTGATAACTGCATAGGTAGTCTTACCATTTTATCTAGTTATGCACTTTATTTACTAAACGTCAGGAGTCAGGCTAGAGAAAACATGAAATACGACATGCACTTAATAGAAGAAATCGGCCTTATCGTCGCACACTGCGGGGTTTTTCCCTTCTCTGAATTTCTACTTTCTGAACATGCTGTGGATGTCTCAAGTCCTGGAAATGAGAGACTTTAAATGACATTAAGCTATTCCTCTAGACCAGCCCAATATCCATCCTAACTGGACACAGCAAGCTATCTAACTAACAGCGTCCCTCCCGACATAAACAAATGGCCATGTTGTTGCTACAATTGCCTTATAAGACAGACACTCTCACAATGTGTCTGTTGCAAACAAACTGAAGCGAAAAGAAAGACAGAAACTGTTACTTGGTTGGTTAAGACAGCTCGCTGTTGAGTTTTTTTTCATGGAAAACAAAGAAACCTGCTAACCGGTTAGCACTGTAAACTAGCTCCCTCTGTGGCGTCACACCAATATACTTAAAACAATGTATTTCTGTCTTTAGCAAATAAATACAGATGTCAGTGGAAGTCTAATGATACCATAGCTTTAAATTATCTTACCTCAAACAACAGGATATCTCAAAATGTAAAATAACTGTACTTTCCACACGCCTTCTTCATACAGTTCCGACCTGCTTTCACTTCCGTTTTACACAAACGGGCCACTGCTGTTCGCACTGAAGCGGAAACACCTAACAAATTTAAAGTCTTTCCAGAGAGAGCAGTGCTAGAGAACCGGGCACAGTGTAAATGTGACTTTGCTACCTTTTACAGTGTGATTCGCAAGAAACAAAAAACTTATTGTAGTATTTTATGGTGACTGCTGATTTTCTTTTCAATACCATTAAAAAACATCAAAACAGATGCTCACACTTTTAGGTTTAAGTATGCGTAAAAAAGTAAAAAAAATAAATAAAATCTAAAACAATTATAAAATTATACTTATATATTTATTTATATATTACGTAAATTATAACAATTAAAATAAGAATTTTTTAGAGCAGCTGAATGGATTTTAAATATATTTATATATGCAATAAGCATGTTTCTATAATTGTGGACACAAACTGTTCATTTGGTACACAAATCTTTGACTTGTTGATCTATTATCCCAATTAAAAAACAAAACAACTGTCATTCCCCCTTGTCTAGGTCATGCTAAAATGTATTATAATTTCTGGCACACCATGTTGGACTTTATGCCTTTGACCTTGGGATTGTGAAAGGTGCTATATAAATTCAGCTTATTATTATCACTATTATTATTATTATTATTATTATTATTATTATTATTATTATTATTATTATTCACCATCTGGCTTGATCTATTTATTTATTCATTTATGGAAAGAAATGCAGTTCTCCTACACAGTTTTTTTTCTGCAATAATTTCTCCTAATTCTTTTTCATCAAATACACATTCAAGAGAAAATGTTCAAATTTACGCTAAAAGAAAACAATCAACAGTAATATCTTATTGTCAGGATCAATGTTTTAGAGTAGCAAATATGAGCACATTGGTTGATGATCCCTAACATTCCATCAAAACTACAACATTTTACACTCCTCTTGGTTTGCTTTATTTGCTTGATTCAGATCCCAGTAGAGCTATGTAGCTCAAGTTTACGAAGACACAGAACTGTGCATAAGTACTGGAAGCTAGAAATAATGTCATATAACCAGTAGAGAGAGTCTGAGGTGATGCCATATCCCATAAAAAATCATGAAAAACAACTGCTGAACTGTATATTAAAGCTCTGTGCTTGTGAATTTGAAGAAGCTGAAAAGTTAAAAAAAATTTAGTAAAAAATGCACTGTGTGTTCTGACCACTTTCTATCAGTCAGCATGCACTTCTGGGGTATCAAGTCAAATTTATTTCTACAGCACTATAGCACTTCATAAAACCTGCTGTTTTGGAGATGGTCTGTCACTGCAATAAGGTCCTTGTCAAAGTGGCTCAGATTCTAATGCTCATTCATGTTTCCTGTTCACTTGCTGCCTAATATACCCCACCCCCTTGACAGGCACCACTGAAATGAAATTACCTAGATCAGTGGGACAATGGTGTTAATGTTATGGCTGATTGGTGTATTTACTTGCTATAATATCCCAAAGACAAATTCAGTTTTACAAAAACAAATGCTTTGTTTACTGCTTAAAAGGAGTATTGATATATTTATGAGTTTGATTCCTTTTTTAGAATTAATAAGGATCAACAGTATCAATATTTCAATATCAATCAGCCTGCCCCTGATCTAGAGTGTTTTGTCTGCACCTCAGTGGTTGATTAATTAACTGTAGTGATTATTATAGACACTGGTCACAGCAGCTCTCAGTTTGATTAGTCCCTATGGTACACTAAATCTCTAAACAAGGTGATAAAACCTGTTAAATGCATGATATCTGTGCTCCCTTGAAAGTAGCAGTTATGCTTTAACATAGTGATCTTTTCATTAGGGAATGAGTGCTTGCCTGCCTCTTCACCGTTAAAAGCTCTTTTTGTCCTGTGACACACAATGATATCATCAGGTTATGTCTTTCAGCAGCAGTGTACGTGTGATTAGTCAGTTAATTCCGACAGCACAACACTAATGCCCAGAGATGAAAAGCCATGTGTGTTTTATGTGAGTAATTTCTGTGTAGGTGTGTGTGTGTGAGTGCCTCTGCGTCTGTGTGTATGGCAAGGGTGAGTCACTTCTATGTTTAATTCAGCATTGGGATGAGCTCACATGCAGTTCTGGGCCCTGAAAACACTAATGCCAGACATTAAAAACATCCAAGACATTTTTTTTTATAAAATAAAAAATAAAAGTTTATAATAATGAACTGTCTGTAATAATAACAATAATACCTATATAGGGCCCTTTTCAAACCCAAGATCACTTTATATATATCTATAATGCAATATAATTCTTTTAAAACATTTACATATTATACATTTGTCACAGGATAATAAAAAACATGTCTATTCAGCTGTTTAGCTTCAGCCGTTCATATTGAATTGTTTTAACCTGGACTTATTGACAATGCACGGCAGTCAGTCAGAACAGAGGTCATTTACATAGAGTAGCCTTACACAGAAATGCATTTATCATGTCCAGTATGTTTTTGGTTAAGTAGTTGTTCTTCTTGTATCATATTTTGCAGTGAAAGCAGGTTTTCTGTGGAAAAAAATAGCAAGTGTGGCTGTGCTCCACTAGTTATAAATAATCATAGAAAACTGTAAGGAGGAAACATCCTGACCTGGTGTGACCCAGAGACATTATATATAAAGAGGTAATGGATTTTGGCTGCTGTTGGCGCTTGTGTGTATAACCCATGCTAATCTTAGCTTTCACTGCACAGCAAATAGCTGAACCTTACCCTGCCGTTACCTTACATAAACAAAACAAGGCAGTATACCACATGTCACATGAGTAATGATCGTTCACAGAGTGATGAAACCAGCAAATATCGTGATAAGCAGCTTCACGATCGTATAAAACTATAACAGTGAACAATAACAGAGTGTTGGCCCACATTCACAACCACCGTCTGAGTCTGATTTACATCTTGCCTGGCTGTCATGTTGTAATTCAGGCTGTAGAGGGCAGACGTAGTTTGTTGGCGTGTGAGGGTTTGAGAGTACAGAGTTAAAGGTGGAATCAGTGTTTTGAAATATTTACGAACAAATAGAACAAGATAAACAATTTAAGACAAAAACGGCAGTGCAGATTTATATTGTTTGTTGACCCATACCAAGCTTTTTTTGCAATAAGAGTTTGATTTAGTATTCGAAAATTGGTAGAGTTACAAAATGTACCATATACGCACCGCTGCAGTAAGTACATGGATTGTAAAGGATCAATTTCCTGGCATTATTGCTTTTGTTGTGGAATAGTTTCTCCTAGTATTAAATGGTCAAGCTCTGAGCAGTTATTAAGAAAGCTTAACTCTTTGAGGAATGGGCTGTTTTAACAACGCCCTGCGCCGGAGAGGGACTTGCTTCCCCTGTCCTCCTAGAATTCATTCTAGAGTTTCATTGTTAGCTGGAATGAAGTGCCTGAGAGTAACTGATGCATCATCATTCAGAACGCTGTCTTCTCCAGCATTCTAATCACATATTTGTGATCATACTCCCCAGGGACCAGCCAGAGCTCATCACATATTTTTGTGTGTACTCCTCAGTTAAAAACTTTCTGTTCAGTTTGGCTTTACATAACTCCTCAAACAGTTAAAAACTTTCTGTTTAGTTTGGCTTATTTTGGATTTAAATGCTTTTTAAAACATTCTTTCCTTTAATCTTTCATTTAGTCAATTAAACATACATTTATCACTTGTTTAATGCTGCACCTCCTGTGGAAATCTTTCTCTCTCTCTCTCTCTCTCTCTCTCTCTCTCTCTCTCTCTCCTTTCTCTCTCTCTCTTCCTTCTGCCATCTTCCTTTATTTCTTTCTTTACAGATATTACAGTTTTTA
>JBBPDA010000025.1:10642168-10678120 GCA_037974385.1 Arnoldichthys spilopterus
CTAATGTTTATCAGTACATTACAGAAAATAATGAACTTTATCACAATATGCTAATTTTTTGAGAAGGACCTGTATAACCTTCATCTGTAGGCACCCTATCAAAGAGGTTAGCATAAGCGTGACCATATATCTCCAGTATTGGCTTCGCATTTGGCTACCAGTGAGGTTTAGGATTGAGTTTAAAGCTGTTAATGGACTGGCACCCCAGTACCTCACTGATCTGCTACATTTTTATACTTCAGTTAGAACACTTAGGTCTGATCAACTATTACTATTATAGTCCCTAAGACCAAGCTGAAGACCAGAGGTGACTGAGCTTTTGGGATGGCAGTGCCTAGGCTTTGAAACGGCTTACCCTGGCATGTTAGATCTGCTTAGACAGTGGACATTTTTAAATTTGCCCTAACGACTCACTGTTTACCTATGGCTATCAATATATATATATCTTTTTATGTCCCATGTTTTGTCTCCTTGTTTTATGTTTCATATTTTACCTTATTGTCCTGTTTCTTTAATTTATGATGTTAATATGACATTTTTCTTATTGATGATGTTCAGCCCTTTGTTCAACTTTTGTTGTTTAAAATGTGCTATATAAATTAACTTTTTGCTTGTTCAGATATGTTGAAAAACAATTTCTATGGGATGTATTAATTTTTTTACACGACTTTGTAATATTAGTAAGTACATTAATAAGTACATTTTCTTAATAAATATATGGCCAACTATGTTTTGTCTCGTTCACTTAATGGGGTTCTCTTGATCGCTTTAAGACTAGTGTGAAAATCTAATGATATGGGTCATATTTATGCAAAAGTTTAGAAAGTTTAAAGAGTTCACAAACTTCCAACCACCTCTGTAGCTACCATAGCCCCCCAAGCATGTAATTTTATTTAGTATCTTCCTGATTGATATGAGTAAGCTTTAACTTCTTTCTCTGTTCTTGCAGTCAAAAAGACAGGGGCCCCAAAGCAGGATGTCTTTTAGGGTAATCTGTATTCCTCTGCCATTCTAAAAAATCGAGTATAGTATAGTATAGTTCTGTGATCAAAAACTGGACCAAATAATGCATCAACACACTGGCTGTGTTCTCTAACTGTACACCAGCAAGATGGACATATAAGGGAGTCATTTTGAATAAAGTATCTTGTGTGTATTAATGTAGGTTAAAATGTTACTGCATGGATGAATATTGTCCTGTGAGGCCTCCAGGCATAAGATTCTTTCCCACCTCCAACCACCCTTACTCCAGCAGTTAAAAAAAAAGACATGGGACATGGAAAAGAGATTTACATGCCATGTTTGTCTTGTTTTTGCTTTTTTTTTTAATAATGTGTGATATCCTGCTGTCTCTACATTGTGCTTTCATGAAGAATTTGAGGATTTTGTGTGAAATAATGTTTTTAAATTATGTTTTTTAATCATATTTCCTTTGTTTTCCTTCTACACCAAACTGGGTCATCAAGGAATATAGCCTAACAACAAAATGTCTGAAAATGAAATGCCTGAGGAGAAATTTTACATTTATTTAATTTATTTAGTCATTTATACAAAATAAAACTCGATTTATTGATTAATGTGTATCAATCTACAGTGGATTGTCTCAAATATTTGTATAACATAAATGTACAGCACTGGACTGTTGATTGGAACTAGATAAACAATATAATCAATAAAATTGCATCATATATATTATAATCAGAAGAATGTTATTCTTACTGTCAGTTTGCATTTCAATATTCATACATAATCATGATTTTTTGCGTTGTTACACTCCTACTATATACAACTGTAATCCACTGTTTTGAGTGTAGTTCTCAGCTGGAGGGCTGGGACAAAGCAGGAACAGAAAAAAAAGCTGTTTATGAGTGTGTGGATTTGTCATGTCTCACTGGTGGGCTGGCATGAAGTGACTTTGGGGAAAATTCCCAGGATTAAGACCACAATCTGGGATACACTGCATGTTCATACAGGTAACTCAGTCAGACCTTTAGATGCAGGAATCCATCTGAGTGTCCAGCTGCAAGCTTTATATCTGCCTCAGCATCTCACTTTCAGACAGTAAATGCAGTAGACTTGTTATATTTTGCACTTTTTGCTTATTTCACATATGCAGATATAAAACATCAAATTATAGTGAGGCATGCTTGGGGATAATCATTTTGATTCCCCAACATTGAGAGACGGAAAAAATAGTCTTGTGATAGAAATAAATACACCCCATGGAAACCTTTTTTTTAACATATCTGAACAAGCAAACATTTCATTTTCATTTTTTATGCACTGTCTACAGATAAAGATGATATAATTGAATAAAGCCACAAAGAAACATACATTTTTCGACCATTTATTTGACAACAAAAAAATAGATATGTATCTGGGGGAAAGCCTGGGCCTTAGAAGTTGGTATTGCCCAGTTAGTAGAAATAACTTTTTGTAGGCATTTTGCATAACTGACCATCAGTTCCCTTAACTGGTTTGCAAAATTGCAAAATACAAAGTTCTTTCTGTTGAGTTCAAGATGTTTGAGGGTTTTCTTGTATGTACCACCCTTTTCAAATGCTACACAACTTTTCATTGGAGAAAAAAACTCCTTTCTTATTTTTGCACCATTCCTTGGTGTAGTTGCTAGTGAGCTTAGGATCATTATTCTGCTGAAAGGTCCTGTTTGATTCAGTTTCAACTTTTGGATAGAAGCACTTGATATGATTCAGAATTCAGGGCTGAATCAATGATTGCAAACTGCCCAGTCCCACAAGTAGCAAAGCAACCCCAATCCATTACATTTTCACCACCATGCTTAACTGATGGTGTGGGATTCTTTTCCTGAAAAGCTGTCTTGGGTCTGCGCAACCAATGTGTCCTGTTAGTGTGGCCAAACAGGTCTATATATAGTACCATTCCAAAAGGTCTGGTTTTTAACTCATGCTCTAATGTTCTTTTGGAGGTTTTTGTCTTTTGTAGATCAAAATTATACAATCTCTTTCTTGCATATGTACTTTCATACCAACAGTTGCAGAAGCTATATGCTAGTTCCTGGATGCAAGTCTAGGGTTTTGGAAACTACTTTTCATATGAAATCATTAGCTGGTTCTGGACATATTGGCAGCAATTTGAGATCTGGACCATTTGTAGATGACTGTCCTTACACTTATAATTTAGATAATTTAGATAAATACACTTAATTAAATAATTTAGAGTTCTTTTAAAACCCTTGCCAAGCTCATAGGCATCCACAACTTTTTAAAAACCTTAGAGAGTTCTTTAAATTTTGGCATGATAACACCACACACACACTTTCTTCAATAGTAAAGAACACACCAGCCCTAGACATTATATAAGACATGTTCCATTGGCAACAGGTTGTGGCACTTAATCTGGAACACCTGTTTCAAATTTTATGGACTTGATGGTGTGATAAATGTAAGGGTGTACTTACTTTTTCTTGACTGATCTGTTTTTTGTTTATTTAAATGATGAAAATCACTACATAATGTTAATTCTATGTGTCATTTGTTCAAACATTAATATTGTGCAGTGGGCATTGTATTAAAAAGGGTGAAATATTTGCTTGTTCAAATATGTTTAAAATATTAGTATTTTGCATGGTATGCAGTTTTCACATGATTGTATGCCCTCTTTTAAAACCTTAAGTTATGCAGCATTACGAAGGGTTATTTTGGAGTGCCAGTGTCTTCCTAAATACTTTCACCCATTTCAATCTCCATTTTTACCTTTTTTTTCCTACTTTATTAACATAATTTGTAAACCCTGCCAACCTTTAAACTGAGTAAAAAATCCGGAAAAAATACTTTTTTCATTATAAGTTATAAAGTAAAGAATTTTTTCAAAAAGCATTTTGAAAATACAAGGCAAACATATCTCTCCTGAAGAGTGACATTTAAAATAAAGGCGAGGGTCACTGCAGTCCTCTCAAAAGCACCCATTCAATCTATTGTGCTATTAAGCAAGTGCCTCCCATCGATTTAAATTAGAGTTAAAGCCCTGGATGTTTGCTGTAGATTCCTATGTATGTCTCCAACCACAACAGAGAGATTATTGATTACTTCACCAATTCTATCAAGCAACTTGAAATCGATAAATGAATCTGTAGCATGAAAAATTCTGTGCAGTCTAATATGACACAAAAGCACAAAAAGTAACAGATTTCACTATCCCTCTTTCTCTTTGTCTGATAGGGAACAGGGATGTTTTAGTAAGCCCTGGATCATACTTCTTCCTGTCTAACAGCTGTGGTCAAGGGGAGGAATGGCTACAAAACCTCGACAAAGGAGTCTGGATACCTTTCACAGGTGATTAAAGACACACACTAAAATGCTATATTACTATCATTAAGTCTGTTCCTAAAGTTCCAATGACATTGTACATTACTGTAGTTTAATTAATCTGTTTTCTACACCTAAGCTACCCATAACCTTCCTCTCAGTAACAAGAAAAGTAACAGTCTTGTAACAACCAGTCAAATTTCCTCACATTTAAAAATGTCCATGTCATTGCCAGGATATTTAGAGTTCACAAAATTCTAAAACCTACAGTACTGTACAAAGAGATCATCCTTTATTTAATTTCAAGTCAAAACAATAACTAAATACAAGCCTCGAACCACTAAGAACAATATCACATTTTTCAGTATTAAGTGCTTCCACTCTTTGTCCTTATTACAACTTCTATTATTTTTTTTAAAACCTGCTTTCAAAAGAAACTTTCAAAAGAAACGTTTTTATTTTTGCTTCTCACAATCCAGGTAATGCCAATTTACGCTATTGATCCATAAAACCACATCTACATATAGTTATAGGTTCTTCAAATTCTTATAGTTACTATAGTGTAGTAAACTATAGTAATTATAGGTAGTATAGTATAATTCTTCCTTTCCTCTGTAATGGCTTCTATATATAGACAGTTCTCTGGCCTCGTAGTGTTCTCTGGCCTCTCAGTGAAGGAAGTGTTAACTTTTTAACTGATTGGTATTGTTTATTTGTTTATCAGCTCTAGCAGAGTTGCAAGGTGTATCAACCTCTGTTCTTACATTTCTGTAATATTTTAAACTCCAAACTGTTCTTCACTTGTTTTCCTTTGACTTTGCCCTTCCTAAAGTTCATGGGCTATCCTCTCTCTAAATTATGGTAAAAGAAAACTCTGCTTTAGCCTTTTAGATGCATGAAGGATAGTTGATTTAGTATATTTAGACAGTCGGTTGTGTAAATGCTAGCATCTCTTTGAAGGAAAAAAGATGTCAGTGAGAGCTTTGAAAGCAGCACTGTTGGAAGGACACAAAAATAGCACAAAAAAAAAGTAAACAAATGAAATACCAATTTGAAATTATACTTAATGTTTGAGGCTCATGCAATTTTCTGTTTCCTGATTTTATCCGACACTAAAAAACAAATAGTTTGTACTTAATGGCCATTCTGACAGGAAATTAAATAAACAAAAAAAAAGTTCTTGACTTCTGCACAGTTCTCCACACTCCTGTCCTTAACTGGAAATCAGGTCAAGTGTTGTGTTATTTTACTAGATATGGAAAATCTATAAAGAGATTTTTTTTACCGGTTTCTCTGATGCCACACCTGATTAAGCCCCCATGTTGTTAAGTGAACAACTCATCTACTCAGTGTGACTTACAGACACTCTTTGCACACACACTTATCTCCTGATACACACATTCCACCCACTTTTTAGTAATGGGCAATGCATTGCACATACCAGCCCCATCTCAAGCTGAGCTTTGTCTACAGGGACACATTTCACTTAAACTTTGCAGACCGCATACCCTTAAAACTGAGGTCATCCAGCTCTGGCAAAAACACAGAATTCCCCTCGTGTTTTTTACTTAAAGAAACAGCATAAAGTGTTTCTGAACTAGCCAAGACACAGAACGTTTTAGCAGTGACACTGAAGTGTCATACAGAGTTCAAGTACTTGAAACCTCTCGCTGTGTGCCAGATATAAACAGATCATTCTGATTCGCAGGTCCTGCTTGTGCTATGCATGCACTATTTCAGCTCATGCCTGACGGATCAGACTCTAACTTTGCCCATATGGCCCCCTGACAAAATATGAGCCTGTCTCTTCCAACTGGCATTGAAGAAGAAGCGGAAGTAATAAAATACAACTGCAACAGAATATGGTACTGTTATGTTACCTAACTAAATGTTCTTGATACCACCCCACTGACAGTTCAGAACCTTCTATAGGTTCTTAATCTTTTTTAAGTGAAAATGACTTATTTTTTTTTATAAACAGAGAATCATGTGATCTCTGCATATAACCCATCACAAATACACACGTGGAGCAGTGAGCAGCTATCAACAGTGCCCGGGGAACAGTGTAGTGGGACGGTACCTTGCTCAAGGGTACTTTAATGGTATGCAGGTCAGGACTTCTGTTCGCCTTCCTAACCACTAGGCCACCACTGCCCATTATTATATGTGTATGATATATTAATGATATCATCGTATATTAAACAATCACAGTTTCTGATGTCACACTATTGTTCAAAACAAGGTCATTTTATTAGGCACATCTCCCTTAATGTCCATTTCATCAGCTCCACCATACAGGTGCACTTCGTTACAGACTACAGTTCATCTGTTTCTCTGCATGATTTGTTAGCCCTTTTTTACCTCATTTCTCAATTGTCAAGACCCCCACAGGACCACCAGTGGGCAGGGATTATTCGAGTAGTGGATAATTTTCAGCACAACAGTGACACTGTCATGGAAGATTACATGAAGGAGTGTAGAGTAGATTACACACAGCTGTGCTGCTGGAGATTCTAACACCACAGTGACACTGCTAAACAGAGAACTGTCCAACAACCAAAAAAGCTGAACCAAGAAACTGACCACTGATGAAAGCCCACATGATGACGAACACAGACTTCACCAGATGATCTATCATCACTAACTTCACACCTGCAACATGCACCAACAGGTCAGTATTTACAAAGTTAATTTGTGTGCAGCAAATACTCACATAGTACTACCATGTCAGTGTCACTGCTATGCTGATTGATCCACAATGCAAATCCTACCTGCTCTCACTGGTGGTACTGATGGTCCTGCTGGGATCCTGATCATTTCATCATCCATTTCATCATGTGAAACAATAAGGTTCTGTCTAATATTTTAATCAAAATTGAGTTATTACATGTTCTTATTCTATGACAGATTTTTCATATTATGTGGGATGTTTCCTTTAAAATACTTTTTGGACTTTTTATCTTGCAAACCAAAACGGTTTGCATCAGTGCATCAGCTACTAAGAGCACTAACATGTTTCATATACTGTTGTCAGAGTTCTGAATATGAAATGGGCATGATTATTGCTGGGTTTTATGTTGCAATAATTTTATTGCAATATAATTTGCAATGGCAAAATCAGAAAATATTAACACAACGATCCCCTTACAAATAAAAGTATTTGAGTATTACATATGTTCAATATTTTAACTGAGAAAAACACAGCAAAAGAATATATACATTGGCCAAAATATACACACAGTATTATGAACCACATAGAAGGAACAGTTCTGAGTGGTAATTATAGCATTAGTAATAAATGGCTTGTTGCTATTATAGTTCTAATACATATGGAAGATACTGGAAACGCATTGTGTGTTGCAGAGCAAATAAACACATAAAAAAGAAATTAGACTGCATGTTCCACAGGCCCTGGAAGCATCAATCCAACTGTACAACAGTACAACAGGCTTTTGTTACAATCAACAGTTTGACCAAAATATGGCTGTATGTGTGTTAGCCTTATTAATCCTACTGACTGTGCATTCCAAGAGACCAATTTTGTGAAAACAGGTAAGCAGGAGAAGGGCAGCAGAAGAGTACAAACTATAAATGTAAAATGGTCTTACAGGCAGCAGTGAGAGCAGCCAAGGAAATCTTTTTTTGGCAGATTGACAATGGTTCCCCAGAAGTCTTTCAGTATTGTACTGTACTGGATGGCTTCCAATTTAGGAAACAGGCAATATGGTCTACAGTTAGACTGTAAAGCCTTGAGAAAACTAAGGCAGCTGTGTCCATCTGAGCAATCTAGCATTGAACTTGATGCTCATTTTCCAGGAGATTAAAATTCCCAATGAATTCCCCACATCACCTCTCAGCCATTACTGCTGCCCAGCCTCTGACACACAGAGAGATTTCCCTGAAAGATAACTAGCACACACTGGCACTGGCACTTCATACACACACACACACACACACACACACAAGCTCAAGTTCTCTACATGTTATGTTAGTATTTCAGGAACCGTTCTGGTGTGTCATCAGAGGCCTAAGTTACCCAGACCAGACGTGGTAAAAAGGGCTTGTGGGGCGTGTCCACTGAAGGCCAATGGAAAATGTTTAGAGACAAGCAGCCATGTGAGGTCAGGAGAAGTAGGGGACAGTGAGAGAGAGAGAGACAGAGAAAGACAGAGAGAGAGGGGACCTGAAAGAAAGTGAAAGAGTGGGCAAAAGGCAACGTTCTAGCTCATTTATTTTCAGTCAACCCGTAATAGTGTTGTGCAGTGTTAATGATTCATGGAGAGACGAGAGAGATAGAATGAAAGACAGAGGGAACCGACGCCACCTTGGCCACGCTCCAACAAGCCTGCATTAGAGTAGTAGGGGTAGTAGGGGAATAAGTGGGGGGGGAATTGGAGGGGAGAAAAGAGAGAGACAGAGAGAGAAAGAGAGAGAGAGAGAGAGAGAGAGAGAAAGAGAGAGAGAAAGAGAGAGAGGGAGAGGGAGAGAGAATAGAAAAGAAAAAAGAAAGAAAGAAAGAAAGAAAAGAGAATAAAAAACAAGAGAGAAGCAAGAAAATATAAAAACAAGTTAAGGGGAACATCGGACTGTAATCATGTGACATGGTGGGAGAAAAAGGGAGAGAGCGCAATTCCAAAGGTATTCAAGGAGGAGCAGCCTTGACTAGACAGACATGCAGTCAGGGAGGCAGCTTTGATTTGACGGTGTGCGTGCCAACTCACGTCACTGGAAACTCCTCAATGCAATTAGCAGTGGACAAACATCTCATCAAAAGTAAATTAATGTAAATCTGCTGAGCATGCCATGTGACAAGGACACCTGCCAGTGCCAACAAAGAAACCTGAACTCCTAAGAAGCACAATGTGAAAAGAAACAGGAACAGCAGATGATTGCCCCTGTACAGCCCCTTAGCTGAGCTGACTGAAGACTGGAGGTCAAAGGTCATTGAGCAGAGAAGGTGCTTCCATGTCACAGTCACTACAGGTGCTCTGTTAAGACTGAACAAGTCTCCGACAAAGGCAGCTCTTGGAACGGCTCAGGTGCTGTATGTTTAAAGGCTTTACTACAGAAACAGCTGCCTAACACCTAGCACTGGAAGCAGTGAACAACTATTTTAACTTCTTTTTTTGTTGTTGCAAATATTTAAAGATTTTTTTTCCTTGTTAATTTTAAATATTTTTTCGTTAAATTTAGTTATATTTTAACTTCAAAAAAATGTTGAATGAATTTGACACTTTTTAGATTAAACAAATAATATATATATTACAATTTAAAATAAAAAATTACATTTTTTCCTGATTTAATTTGGCAGATGTAGCAGAGGAACAATGCCTTCCCTTGAAGGATGAGGATTGTTGTCACTGTTGGAATGTTGATATCTGATTAGCTCGCATATTTGTGCCTGAGGGTCATTGCTGCCTCTCCTTGGCTCAGCTGGCCTCTCCGGAGCTCCGAAGCTGAAAGGGTGCTAGGGCTTATATCCGCTCACCTGGAGAAGTGGGGGTTGGGGAGGGTGGGGAGAGGAGAGAGCGAGAGAGAGTGAGCGAGAAAGAGAGAGACTGAGAGAAGCAGAACATGCAGTCCTAGGCAGAGCAAGAGTTTACTAAACAGAAGGAGAAGTCAGAAGGAGGACAGGGTGGGCGAGGCTGCCCTGCTTACCGTGTTGCTTTGTTCTCTTGTGGAACACTTAAGTCAACTGGAGAAGCATTTTAAGGCAGATACAGGCGGGATACAGGCACTGACTAGTGAGAAGGAGGACAAGAAGATGCCAGAGAACAAGCAGGCGGTCCAGCGGACAGGAAGCTACCTTTCACACTCGGCTTACAGGAAAATCAAAAGGGTGCTGAGCTTCAGAAGGCGTGAGTATTTCAGAGCTGTGGGTGCAATGCGGTAGCACTGCCCAGACATCTAAAGGCTTTTTTAATTTCGTAGAATGCACCTTTTAAAACCCTCATTTGATCAAGCTACTTACTGCTCTACCACTGCAAAAGACTACAGTGCAAAAGTTTGTAATTCCTGGTCATGCTAACTATTTTTGTCATTTTTTCAGACAATAATAACTTAGAGTAATGTGTAGATCATAGGCCTAGCATTGGCTTGAACATTAGTAAGGACACATGGGTGGGTGGCAAGAATAGGTGGGAGGTTAACCAGAGGTTATATGGTCAGTTTTGTAAAGAAACTACAGTAGACATCTGATTAAAGCAGTACATCACAAGGGTTTGGTTCTGAATGATGTTATTACAGTACCTAATCTATCCAGTTATCTATCTGATCACCAGCTGTTAATGGAACCAGCAGTGCCATCATTCATTGATATATGCCACTTAGCAAAATAGGCAATCTCAAATGAACTGAAAAAGAATTAACTAATATTCTTCATATCAGTTTAGGAAGGCCAACAGTTTGCTACTTCACTGCTCCAGGAATTACTGAATGTTGGTAGGGACAGTTCTGTTTTCCAGAAAGTTGAAATGCCCCTACCTTCCCTTCCCAAATATACATGTGGGGTAGATTTAATTGGAGTTACAGTCAGATGCAAAAGAATCTCCCAGTTAAATGTTTTGTTAATTTCTAAGTGAAATAGGTCAACGCATCCTCTACACAGAAAAACTTAAATATGACCTCTTTTTAAATATTTCTGTGCACAATTTCTATATATTTGCAGAGTATTACATGTTGGAAAAAGAGCAGAAATAAAACATAAAATGTTCCATAATTTTTGCACAGGCCACGTATAATGATTTCTTACCAACATAATAAATTCATTAATTCATAATGTGTTCTCTGTAGATCTGCTAATATGTACTTATTACCACCTCAAAAATCAACAAAAATGTAATTTGACTGGGATGGCCAAACTTTTACCTACAACTGCATTGATGTTCTTGATGTTTTATGTCAGGAATTTTAGGTATAATAAAAAGAAATGAAATTATAAATGAACTATTATTTTGTAATGTTATTTTTGATGTTTGGATATTCACGTATTATAACTTCTGAATGCTATACAGCTTCTTTTTCAAACATCACATATACCTAGAGGTCTGCACAGTATAACATGATATTAGAACTGCCTGCACATCTGCAACAAAATTTCTTTAAAATGACTAAAAATTTAATTGCAAGCTTTTGAACAGTAGTGTATAACCTGCACATTTCAGGAGTTCAGTTACAAGTAGGACGTAAACACAAAGCCTGGTCCATAACAGCCCCGCCCCTTTTTCTTAGGTGTGTTCGGGCAGCGGTTGGAAGAGACTGTGCTGTACGAACGGCGCTATGGAGATCATATGGCTCCTCTTGTGGTAGAGCAGTGTGTGGACTTTATCAGGGAGCGTGGACTGCTTGAGGTGGGGCTCTTCCGACAGCCTGGACAGGCCACGCTGGTTAAGGAGCTGCAGGAGGCCTTTGATGCAGGCGAAAAACCCTCCTTTGACAGGTAAGTGCTAGCAGTATACAAAGAATGTCCATTATGGAGCTCTTTAGGACCCCAGCTACATGTCATTCCAGTCATATCAGGTATCAGAAGTATCATTCACATCATACCGTACCAGAAGATCAAAGACTTTTGTGAAAAGTAACTACTCAAGACAAATTGAGCAGAAACTGGCACAGAAGGAAGGGCTGTCAGATGAGTTCTGTGTTTGTGCTCTCCCAGCAGCACAGATGTCCACACAGTGGCATCTCTGCTAAAGCTGTATCTCAGGGAGTTGCCTGAACCACTGGTGCCCTTTTCTCGCTACCAGGAATTTCTTATGTGTGGAAAGAAGATCCCATCAAACAGGGATGAGGTAACCACCACAGCACATTACATTGCAATGCACCGCACTATATTTCATCATGTATTTCAACAGTATTACCAACATTCATGCATCTAAAGCACATATTAAAATGGAACATCACAATCTCTATAGTCATTAAAGTAGTTAAAATGTAAAAAGTGCACATTAAAATATGACTAAAGAACATAGTCTTTCTGATCATTAGCTTAAGCACAAGGGATGGTCAGAGCTGCAAAAGGCACCTGGTAGGTCAGAGGCATTAAACTCTGATATGAGAGCATCTGAGTCCAGCACAGTTTGGTGATTTTGGTGAGTCTTGACATGTTGTTGAGGCAAATCTGAAGGTCATATGTGTGCCGTTCAGGGTGAACGGAAGCAAATGAAACTATCACTCAGACTCATTCAAGACTTGCATAATGGCTTTCTGGTTTGGCTTTAGGGACTGCTAGAGCTGAAACATCTTCTTCATGAGCTTCCCGTGGCCAACTTCAACCTTCTGAAATACATCTGCCAGTAAGCACAGGGTCTAGGGGTTGTAATGACAGATACAATCAGCATCAAAACAATCCAATAGTAATCAATATTTTTGTTACAGGTTCTTAAATGAGGTCCAGTCTTATTCAAGCACCAACAAGATGAGTATTCAGAACTTGGCAACTGTTTTTGGTCCAAACATCCTCCGGCCCAAAGCTGAGGATCCTGAGAGTATTATTGGAGGTGGGCATATTCCTATGTAATATGTTTTTGAAAAGAAACAAGAAAGAAAATCCTGGGAAGGAGGGAAAATAGTAACCAACCTTCAATTGCTAATATGGTTTGTGTCACCCCAATCAATTAAAAAGCGATCACATTCCCTCCAAAAAAAGAGTTGGAATATATTCCAATGTAATATGTTCCATGGGCCATGCTACCAAGATTATAGACTATATTCCCAGTGTCTTCTAATTGTGATCCCAGTCAGTAAGCCTCATACTTCAGCAGTCTTTATAATATGCAAGTTAGTTACATAAGCATTGGCCATCCATGATCAAGCTCTCAAAAACGTACGGCAGCCATGAAGCTTTAAGTTGCAGAGCTTAAGGGAAAAAATCCAGGCTGTCCCTCATGATATGAAGTAAGAGACAATCCAACTCAACCTTACAGCTCACAGGAAAAACCTTGTTTGTTATTTAAGAGGAGCTCAGTCATCTTTGAGGTATATCTCTTCTTTCAGGGGCTGCAGTAGTGCAGCATCTGATGTCTGAGCTGATCCGAGAGCACTGCATGCTCTTTTCAAAAGAAAACAGACGCAACGCTCCAGGAACCTCTATACAAGCCTTCGTTCCCACACACAGACAGCGCAGTCTGGTGGAGTGGGTGTACTCCGAGCCCTCTGGGCATCCAAGTGAGCCACAGGTGGGACTGAGTGGCAATCAACTGCCAAAGCCAACTCAGACGTCTATGCAATGCTCACGCAAGCTGTCCCTGCCACTTATGACTGAGAGGAGAGCATCCTACCAAAGTTTTCGCACTCAACGTCTTCTGTCTGAGACGCACAAGTGGCAGCCTGAGGCTTCTCCTCAACCCAACTCAGCCTTGTTTAATGAGAACCACAGCCCATCTCTTTCTGCACCAGAGTCTCCCGGCAAAGGAATTGTCCCTTGCCCGACCACACCACCTTCCACTTCCTCCTCTATGACTGCAGTGGCACAAGGTGTAGATGACTGTGAGCAGTCTTGTAGCTGGCTCGGTCTGGGACAATCTGAATGGGGGACTGAGAGAATCCTTAGGGACAGTGGTGAAAGCAGTGAAGCCCAGGACAGTACCTTATCTGTATATGACAACATGGGTATTGAGAAGCAAGCAGATGGACTTGTGGAAAATCAGGAGACAGCCATTGGAATGAAGGAGCTGGAAACACCCCCTAGCATGGCTGACAGCAGCAGCTCTTGGTCCTCCTGTGAGATCTTGCCACTGGATAGGGGAAATAGGAGCGGTGGAGCTGCTAGCCCTTGCCACAGCGCCATATGCTTTGCTTCTTTTAGGACGGACCCTGGGGAAGGAGACCCACATCCCAACTCCCTTGCTTCCTCCTCCGTCCCCACGGATGCCCCTCTGAGCACTGGCAGCAGTGAGGTCTTCCTTCCGAATGGGGATCCACAAGGCCCAGCTGCCTCCCAAGCAATACAGTGCCTCCTGGCTGGGCTTCGGCAACAAATGGCCAGGCAGAAAGCAGAATATGAGGCCAAGATCAACAAGTAAGTACAGCAGAGCTACAAATAACAATTATTGTAATTTAAGTAATTGAATCATTATGCCTAGTCTTGAATTCATATATATACATACATGTTTAAATAATAGTGCAATGAATCAAATGAAGTCATGTACAGCCAAATAAATGATACACCAGCACACTCACTCTGTACATTCACTCTGTTTGCCACAGATGCTTCATTATCAGGCTAACATTCTATCTATATAGCATTAAAATAGGGTCTTTGTGGTTTTTGGATAAGTGTGTCACTGCTATAGACTGAAATACAAAGTGGAGACCAAGAAAATGTAAATTCTTCATTCAGTATTATGCCTTCGGGGAACAACATGAAAGTGACTGTTTGTCATTGTGAACACACTCAAGCACCACAATGAAATGTGACCTCTGCATTTAACCCATCAGATGTGCACACATGGAGCAGTGGGGAGCTATCAAGGGCGCCCAGGGAGCAGTGTAGCAGTGAACCTGTAACCGTCAGTTCAGGGCAATGTCCTAACCATTAGGCCACCACTGCTTACAAAAAGTGGTGACATTATGAATGACATGAAAGACATTATTAAATGGTAAATGATCAACAATTAATACAGTAATTTATAATTAGTACCTTGTGAAGTTGTCCCGCTCAAGTTGTGATCCTGACTTACAAGGCATTCTGCATTTTTTCAGGATTAATAAACCATTTCTGGACACATCTGAAACATTTAATGATCAAATGATCTAAGAAGTTAAAATATTTTATGTATTTTTGTCTTTGGAATAATTAATCAAAAAAATCTTTTAAATTCTGCTCTTTAAGTCAAACGTTCTTATCCTTCTCATATAAAGTAATTTATTTAATATATACAGGAAAAACTGAGAGCCTGGCAGGTCACATCATAGGCCTCCTAAAAATGCAACAAAACATCCTGTATAATTCATGCCAGCATGTAGAATTTCAAAAGTATGCTCCATTATTTTCCCTGGCCAGTTTTACATGTCCAGTAGTTAAAAAGTGTTATATACTAGGTATAAATAAAACACTAATATTTTATTATAAAAAACTACATTATACAAACATGTGCAGTTTATGTGCATCTCACTACAGGTCTATTTGTGTTAGAGTAAGGCCATCATCTGTACAATTTCTCCTTCTATATAACTGATTTATGAATTATTTTTCACAGGCTACATCATAAAAAGTGGCTTCTAAATGTTCTTCTATATATTGTTGCTAAGGATCTATTACATGCAGAACTTGTTGCAAAGCTACTCAACGACAATCCTGCCTTGCTAGTCAGAAAACAAAATTTGCTGGGGCATTAGGATGATGAGAGGTCACCACAACCATCTGATGTTTCCAGAATGGATCTCAGGCAACACTGTCCATCACATTTTAAGCAATGTTCTTCCCAGGAATGTGAATTCTGAATTTTCTGATCCCTAAATCTCAAAGCCTGTTAAATGCTGTCTCCTGTTATTCTTGTAACATTCTCTGCGTTTCCTGCAAGTAGAAAAATGATTTTGACGGCCTTCAGAATATTTCTGCAAGATAATTTGTCCATTATACACTGTTCAGCAACAGAGGTTTATCCAATTGTTTCCCTTGTCAATGCATAGGACCTGCCCAGTCGACTTGGTGTGGAAACCCATGTGTATCTTCAACAGTGCTGCTTTAAACAATTAAAAATAAAGATTACATTTCTGACAGCAGGGCAGGTGGCGTGAAAGTTTACCGTGTAAACATCTTGTCTCCAGGTTGGAGCAGAGGAATGAGGCCCTCCAGGGGCAGGTGGTGGGACTGCGGGCTTCTCTGGAGCAGCAGCGACGATGGGTGAGTGCTGCAGAGATAAAAATGAGGAACGTGGAGCGTGCCCGAGCAGACGCAGACCGGCGCAACACAACACTGCAGAGAGAGATGGAGCAGTTCTTCCACACTTTTGGCGAGCTCAATTCTGAGGCCCGCAAAACAGAGCGCATCATTCAGAGCTTCTGACAATGCCCAAACACTGCCAGCCCTGTGTTTCCACAAACAGAACCAGACCAATATTTGGAAACCTTTTTACTTATTTGTGTGTGTTGTTGTCCCACTTTTCGAAAAGAGGTCGAAAAATTATTGGCCTTCAACAATGGAGATATTTCAGCCCTCCTGACCTCATCCCAACGCAAACCACCTGTATGGATTGGTGGGGTGCATTTATACATTTGCATAGGCATCAACTTCAACTAGCAAAGTTATGAGCATACGTTTAAGCAGATGTATCCAAACGTTTGACTGGTGCTGTAAACACTTTCTCTGTAGATCTCTGAACATCCTACTGCATCCCTGAGGGAAATGTTTGCAGTGCAGGTGCTGCTGAGGGCCAAGAGCAACTAGGAGGACCAGCATGTTATTTGTGGTTTTTGCTATGCAGGTACCACAGACAGTGCAAGAACCCACAAGTGGGGGAATAGGTATTTCTAGCAAGCACGGATATCATAAAATACATGAGACTGGATGAGTGAATTCTAATGAAGTACTGAGAATCTATTTAGATTTTAATGTATAATTTCATGTACTGACTACATCTAAAGCTGGAATTTAGGAGCAACGGTATTCATTCATTTCACATAACACCAGCCCCCCCACCCCACCATCTTAACACATGTACATACTGTACTTAAAGTGATATGCTTTATACAGAAATAAAATATGTAAGAAATATAGAATCAGGGCTTCATTTTTAGCTTTTTATTTGGCCAGTTGTTACAGGTGTTTACTTTTTTTATCTCCCACAGACAAATGAATCTAACTCTCCATTGTAGTAGATATAAGAGCCTGTTTGAGATTTTGCATATGTTTCAGACAGGGTTGAATGGCAGGAGCTTGCAGAGAGCTTCTACTCTCAACAGCCCACCAAGCGCGCATCCATACATGACACAATACAAACCACACTAAAGCAATACGGACGTACTTGTACACTGCGGTTAAGATATTTACTGTTCAGGTTTTGACTAATTAAGAGTCGGAGTGATGAGATCCCTGACTTAAAAATGTCGAGGTCTTAAAAGACAAAGAAAATAAAACCAAATGAGGAAAAATTGGAACTGCTGCTGTTGGGAGAAGTCAATGTGATGATAAAAATGCATATGGGGGAAATAAAATAATAAAAATAAAAAAAACCACAAACTAGCTCCACCTCTAGCAAAATAGCTTGTCAAAATGTCATGAAGTGTCCAAGTCATACAGACATGTCCCCTCTCCCACAAGGGTTAAAGGAACACTGAAATGAAGAGAAAGCCCTTGAGAAAGTTTACCACCATCTTGATCTGTACCACCAGAAAGATTTAATAGCACTAAAGTCCACATTTGTTTCCTACTGAACTGGATGTTTGCAGAGTTCAGATTCCAACAACAGGCAAGCTAACCTGTGACAGTTAAAACAAAAATACACACAATGCACTATTGCATTATTGAAAAAACATAACCGTGCTACTGTTATGAAAAGAAGCACCTGGTGAGGTCACGCACACCCACATGTCCCAATGATGCTTGGTTGCCAAAAAGGTTGCACATTTCTACAGCTATTCTACAGAATTTTGAGGGAATGAGAAGACAGTTCTTCAAGAGGAATTCAGGCGGTCTGTCCATCCACATGAAATCTCTTCGGAAAATGCTTGAAGGACCAGGCTGATGCAGAAATGGTGAGCAGCTTAAGGCATGACAAATGGTTATGATGCTGAGGCTGTTGGTCAGTCAGTAAAGAGGCATTCTTGTAGTATGAGAGCCCATACTCAGTCCATGAGAGGAGCCCTAGGAAAAAAAGGAGTCATCTCCAGGTCTACAGTCAATTATTTATACTGGGAGGTGAAGCAGATCTTCCTAGCTGTGCTTAGATAAGGCCTTCTCCATGTGCTCCAGTGAGCAATGCTTGCAGTGAAGAAGTTTCATGCAGTTCGGTTAGCACAAGGTTATACTATTCAATGAAACAGATCTGACTTATGGTTTTAGAGACAGTGGTCTTGAGACAGTGAAGGGAGTAAACTAAAACTGGTGACTGGAGACGTGTATAACGCCAGCTCGCTGAATGTGTACCACTCGCTGTTGTGCTAAAAGGTCACAGGACTTTAAATTCGCCACCACTTGCTGTAGTTTGCCACTGAATAAACAGAATGCAGAAAATGCACGAGGGATGGGTAACTTTCCCATGTTATACAAGAGCTGACGCATAAACAACACAGAAATTACAAATGACCTTTCCGTTCCAGTGAAAGGGCATTCATCTTCAGCGATTGAAAACTGCTGCAAAGTCTTTCACAAAAAATTGATTTGTACAACATTCTCATGGGTTTCTCAAGACAGAGAAAATGAAAAAAGGCAATGGTCAGCTTTCAGATCATGCACGATGATGTACAATCTTCTGAAAATGTTCATGATTTCTTTTTTTGGAATGATACAGAACAGAATGTCGGTGTACCGCTTGCGTTTTATCGTTTGTCGTCAATGTACATTTTACATTTTGTGTGCAATTTTCTCCCTCAATTTGCAATTTTTTTTTTTCCAAAATAAGGTATGTTTATGCCATACAGTACTTGTGCTAAAGCATAATTAGAGAAGCTGTAAAATCTGAATTCCACAACACACAAAAAAGAAATAAACAAAAAACAAAAAAAACTAAGAACATTTACACAAAATCTATATACGTATATACATAGGCCACACCCTGCATGAGTGAGATACATTATCAAGTTCTCTGGGGGGAAAAAAAGGGGGGTGTATGGTGTCAATATACAGACGCAGGCACTACCGTTTTGTATAGGTGTTTTCAGGCATATGCAGAGAACAGATTTCTCATTAGTTTCCTCAAGGATCAAGGTAAGTAACATGCATCAATACTTGAAAACTGAAACGTCTGCAAGTGTCTGACTGTGCTTCTTTTGGGTGATGACATAAAAGGATATATCAGCTACATGACACAGAAAAATAGTCATTCCACTTAATCAAATTTTGAAATTGAGTTGTAGCTAAGCAATAAACCTATAAAAAAAAAAACATAAGGCCAAAACTTAAAACAGGGCTACATTAAGCACATTCCACCTTGTAATATCTGTAATTGTAATATGAGTTTGTGGGTTGTTTTAATGTGAGAGGTAAATATAGTGCCCTGATACTGAATTCTATAATCTCTACAAGTACTGGCTCCATCTCTCAACATCACCATTTCATGTCATTAATGCACTCTTCCTCTCTAGAGAAGGGACCCTACAAATTACTGAAAAAGCACCTATAAACTCCCCAGACCTCAACGTAGTATAGCCTACATGCTCTATTAAAGCGATTTACTAGTCAAACGGTTTTCATTTAAAATGGAGGCAGAACCGCTATCCAAAGAATCCAGACAGAAAAAAGAAGAACCAGTCGTTTATCGTTCCTCATCTTTAGAAGGTGAGAAAAGTGAAAGAACCCAATAAACAAAAGCTCCACCGCTTCACAGTCTTCCAGCCTGGAGTACACGGCCATCTGGAATAATGTGGGCGAAATGAGGCAAGCAAGAATGAGAAAGTGAGAGAGACAGCAGGAGAGAAAGCTCTGGAGTGGTGCGGTTCACTGTCACTCCTCTAGCCCCCCCGCAATGGTGTCGATGCAGGAACTATCTGTGTCGGAGGCCAGCGTCTGCTCAGTTGACATGGAAGAGATATCATTTATGGAGGACGACTGAGAGGCTGTAGCACTGCTGTTCCCCACACCATCTACTGCAGAGGACAGAACAAGAACACAGTCTTACACTGCAACACACACACACACACACACACACACAATTTGGCATTTAGGCCATCAGTGACTCACCTAAGCACTCCTCCTTCAGAACGCCATTCTTGTTCCTCTCCTCCCAGTCCATTACCTCTTTATAGATTAGCTCTACAGACAGACCAAGAGAAGGAATCGTCTTTTTAGAAGAGCTGACGTTAACAGAGCTAAAGCATATTAAAGAAATGGTTTGGCCAAGAATCAAATGCAAATTATTAATAGAAATAATTACAAAAACTTTATTTACATAACGTTTTATACGTTAAATTCAACCTTAGGTACTTCACAGAAATAAAAGAATGAAACTACAAGGAGTAGTAGCAAAGAAGAGGGTCAAGAATTAAAAAAAGAAAAAATAGCATTTGTGTTAATAGCAAAGGTTTAAAAAAATCCATAATTATAAAAATAATAATTAAAAATAAAAAACAAAAATTAAAAAGGATCGTTCCAAATGGTCTTTTAAAAGAAACAATGCGGCCAGTCCCAGGTCATCAGGTACTGTTTTCCACAGAACAGCAGCAGCTGAAACCAGCTTTTCTAGTTCCCATCTGTACCAATGTCCAATATTCTCATATATTTATAGTATACATACACACACTTCCACCCTGAAATGTAGTAAATCAGTCAAGACGTGTAGAGTGTGTTTACATTTTAGGAACTACAAGACTATAACAAAGTACATGACTGAAATTATCACCCATGCCTCGTTCATGCCAAATTTTTAAGTGATCTAATATATACCTGCTTACTTGGTTTCAGGCTTAAAGATTTTAATTAATTAATACTGTTTTTTCTTCATTTTTTAATAAGTAACAGTACAAAAAATTCTAATCCACAAAAGCAAGTCTGGTTGAAATGACTTGGCATGACAATGAAAGCAAGTGATGATTTAGGACTGCAGTTTGCACAATGCTAATTGGTGGCTATACGCTTCTATTACCTGTTTGCTTTATCAGGCTCATGGACCCAGGAAACTAAATAACCTCAAACAACAAGCAAGTTTTGGCTGAGAATCTACATCTGAGTTAAGGGTAAAAAATTTATTTCTGCATTTTTCGGCCATTCAGGATTGTTCGTTTTTTTTTTTACCTTTCCATTGTTCTATGCTGTGTTCCCTTTCTTCCAACTGCTTGTCTGAGATCTGAGGTGGCGGCTGCAAACATAAAAAAAGCCATTACAAAACATGACCTTAACAGGCGACGTCTGGTGTAATAAAAAACGTCCCTGGTTTAACAGCGTCAACAAGAACGGACTACGTGACGAGAGAGGAGGGGAAGTCTCTACTGACCGCATCAGCCTCAGCTGGGTCGTACCACACGTGGATATAGGGGTGGTTAAGAGCCTCCTGCACAGAGATGCGACTTTCTGGATCGATCACCAGCATCTTTGACAACAGGTCCCGAGCTTGACTAGCTGCAGAAGGTGGGACGGTAAAGAACATAAAGAGAGGTTATCATCTCTTCCTGTGTGGAGTTGTTGTGGTCAAAACTTGCAGGAAAAACATTAAGGCATCAGTGACAAAAGACAGACTTTGGAAACAGGAGAATATTTGGGAGATGAATGCTGGGGGAATGATGGGTTACATAACAGAGAGAGGAGGGGGACGGGGACAGAAAGCAAGGAAGATAAAAGAAAGAGTGACAGGTACAGCAATGGAACTTGACTGAGAACCAAAAGTGGAGAGGGAGAGAGAGAGTGACAGAGACAGTGGGATTATAAAGGGAAGAATGCCAATCTCACTCTTGAGCTTGTCATGCTCAGTTTCTGAAGGGAAAGCCCAGTCAGGGAAGAGCTCTGTGAAGCTGACTCCAGGAAACTGGGGCTTGTTCATCACGTAGTTCCTTACTGTCTCCATCAGACGGTTCATGAACTCTAGAGAAGGAGTGCCCAGCACCTCGATTACCTTATTCCACTGATCAATGTCTGGTAGGAGCAGTGTTAAGAGTGTTCAAATAAAAATGGGGCAAACTGTATGGAGATAATAGAGTTCTTCTCAGTCTCAGTGAGTTACTGCTGACACCATAATGTGTTCATACGTTTGAAATTCTCAGCAATGAACACCTATCACAAGTAGTATGCGCGGCAAGGAGCAGTAGCCAATCAGCAGTAGCCAAAACTAAAAGAAACACAGAGGAAGGGTTCCTGGAAAACGTGCATACTCAGTGCCACTTCAGCTCCATTTGGAGTGAATATTTGTGACAGCTTTCGTTTCTGTGCTAGAGATGGCTACTCACATTCTGTACTGACCCAGGAAACAGCAGAGAGGCGATCAGCTTGTACAAAAAGCACAATTTGTTGCTTAAAAAATGCATGAATTTCCTTTTTCATGTAAATTCATGCAGAAACAACTACAAGTTCCTCAAGCTTCAGTTTGGCATGTGATAAACACCGTTAATTACTTCCATGAGGCAGTGCGATTGTGTTTCGAGGCACAGATTTGAACGGATCTCCACATACGAAAAACAAAAAGCTCTGCTGCAGCCAAGACAGGCACAGGGAGTAAGAGAGAAATGAGCAGAGTGAAAAAATGATCTGAATTTAAACAGGCAACTACTTTTTTTGCATAATGTGTAATTTGGGAGTAAGACTAGGTCAGGAGTACTTATCACTGTTTAATGATTTGGGCGGTTGTGCCTTTAGGGGAAACAAACAATAAATTTAGCATGGAAAGTCCTAATTACCGGGAATGAACACGTGCATGCACATCTGGGCTTCTACTAGCTTGTAATTACAGATGGAACTTTGACTAATAAAAGTTTCCCTTTTGAGGGAAAAGGAGGCTCATGCGATGCTGCTGTTCTAGAGAAGAGCATTTTAATCAGGCCAAGCAAACATTTGTTCAAGTGATTTCTTCTACTAATTAAAAAAAGTCTCAATGTAGTCTTTTTAAGCAATTAAAAATGTTCCTTATTTGAATAAAAAAACAAAAAACAAAAGTGTATAAAACTGCAGTTTACAGCATTATGCCTTTGCAGGCTTTTCCGTTTGTGATTTGATTTACCAGATTGTGATCACTGCCAGCAAACAGTGCTCATTGACAGCTGGCAAATGGCATATGTGGCACTGTGACTTAGGAAAGCCTGCTCAACAAGACATAAAATATTCAACTATGTTAGAAAGAAGTAAAGGAGTCTAGACAGTCTCAAAGAACACACAGAGTCTCCTGCTTCCCAGGGGAGCCAAGGTGCTGCAAATGCATTCTGCTGCCATCTGTGAGCACACAATTGCATTGCACAGTTGTTCAGCAGCTAATCAAAGAAAGTTGCCAACATGATTCAAACAAGTGTCAGTGGGAAAGGAAGTGTATCCTGACACCTTTGGCCTTGTATAAGAAAGAAAACACAAAAGGCTGCAAGGTGCAAAGTTTGACCATCCAGTAACCGTTCAAAAGCACTTTTAAAACACACTGACCACAGACAAATAAGCAGCTATGCGACAGAGCTAGAATTGAAAGGATACGATCAGTGCCTTGGAATATAACACTGCCTTTCACCATCTCTCCCATAATGCAGCCCACTGACCAAATATCAACTGCAAAAACAAACATAACAGTAAATGTATGCGAACACACAACCTCGAAAATAAGGCTCTTCTGAAGCTACAGTTCAGAAATGTAATGTGAAAATTCTACCGTTCTCCTTGTACTTCATGCCCAAGATGACTTCTGGTGCTCTGTAGTATCTGGTCACCACGTATGGCGTCATCATGAAGTTGGTGCAGGCAGTTCTGGCCAGGCCAAAGTCAAGGATCTTTAAAGTGCAGTCTGATTTCACCACTATGTTACTGGGTTTCAGGTCCTGAGGGGCAGAAAGAAAAGGGATGCAATTACACAAACCGGTCTCCATAGTGACTCTTGTTAACTACTGTCTGTCATCTTATTACCAATTCACACGCATAGTACAATGTATACCATATGTCCAAATGAACAAGGCCAAATGCTCAGACTTTAGAGGTCTATAATACATACAAAAAGTGAAATGTTCTAAAACTGTGTTTCATTTTGTTAGAACATTTGTTTAGGGTGTGAAGCTAGCACAAAGTGCCGCATGGTTCAGCTGCTTTACTGACTTATCTTTGAGTAAGATACACTACTATCTTCCCTACAACTGTACACAGTACAAATGGGTCACCTCTTTGTTGGAAATATTGTCATTGGAATGTGTTGCAGGTCTGAATGACAGGAAAGGATGTATATTTACAAATGAAATTAAGTTGACCAGACAAAACATGACATTTTGTGTTCATATTGTCTGCAATACAAGAAATACAAGTCAAAGTACATTTAGAAATCACTACTTTCTTTTTTATTTGCATTTTCCATACCGTGCCAATTTTTTCTGATTTGGGGTTGTAATTATTTCATTATAGTGGCACCTGTCTGGGTGGGGGTGGGGTCGGGTGGGTGTGGGGGTGGCATATATTAGGGAGCAAGCGAACAGTCAGTTCCTGAAAGTGATATACTGGAAGCCAGAATAATGGGCGAGCATAAGGATCTGAGCCACTCTGACAAGGGCCTTATTGCAATGGCACATCTCTCCAGTGGTAAGTCTTGTGAAGTTCTTTTCAGGTATGCAATGGTAAGTACCTACGAAGTGATGCAGGAAAGGGCAACTGGTGAATTGACGACAGGGCCATGAGCAGCCAAAACTCCCTGATGCATGTGGGAGAGTGAAGGCTAGCCTGTCTGGTCCGATCCCAGAAGATCTACTGTGGTTAAAAAAGTGAATGCTGACTCTGATAGAAAGGTATCAGAACACAGTACAACACAGTCAGAGCTGTTTCAGCAGCATGAGGGGGAGCTACTCAATATTAGGTAGGTGGTGTTAATGTTATGGCTGATCAGTGTATAGTTAAATCACTGAAACACCATGTTGCTTAACAAGCTGCCTGTGTGATGATATTCTCTGTGGTCAAGTTCAAGTTGTGAACAGTTTATTTTTACTAGTCCATTAGTCTTTCAAAATGTATTTTTTTAATAGCGAGCTGTTATTGCAAACCTAGATAAAGGAGACATTAGTCATGGCAACACAGGGCTATTTACCCTGTGGATAATGCCAGCAGAGTGAAGGTGTCGGATTCCACACAGAATCTGATATAGCAGGTAGGACATCCTCTCATGATCCAGATCCATGTGGATCACTTGACAGAGGCTGGCATCCATCAGCTCCATCACCAGATACCTGGAAGGACCAAACAGTAACATAGACAGACTGTGTCATGACACATGACACCGTACTCCTCCTCCTCCATGAGGAAACAATATTAAAATATGTACAGTGAAGGGAAACTATCACTTTTCCTTTTTTATTTAATAAATCTACATGCATATCAAATTATATGGTCAGTGTATGTCTGTTCACTTAAAAATCTAAACAAAATTCATAAGCAATGGCGGTGAGGGAGTTATGCTCGTTGTGGGTAGTACATTAGCTTGTAGCTAGAGCATTAGCGTACAACCACAATGGCATGTTACATTACGTTATTTCATTTGGCTGACGCTTTTACCCAAAGCGACTTCCAAGACATGGAGCAGTGTAGTGGTATAGTACCTTGCTCAAGGGTACCTCAGTAGTGCCCGGGCTGGGACTTAAGGTCCCAAGTACAGTGTCCTAACCACTAGGCCATGTTTGCCAACCATGTGTATTGTCAATAGCAAACTCCTGCCAGTCAGCTAAGAATAAAGCTAAACAATTTATTCATGAGGCTACTGAACTGAGATGAGACTCTTAAAATAAAAACACAATAAATGACTAAAGCAGGTATAATACCAATGTACCTTTCTAAAGTTTCAAATAACATTCAGATGAACTGAAATTGGAAACACTTTTTGTGTTGTTTCAGAATTGTTCTGCATCAAAACACTACCATTTCATATCCATTCAAATTATTAATCTTAACATAGCTCAAGTGAATACACTGTAGGTAAGGCTTCCTGTGAATCCATATGTGTGAATGCATACACACTTTGCAGACCAGAATCTCTTTACGGACATTCAGTTATAAAGCTATAGACACTCTACACAACATAATCTTTCCATACCCACAGGGAGTGCATTACAGCCTCAGCCTGTCTGTGAATATTAATAGCCCCAACTGGACTCTAACAAAACATCTCTCTGAAGCAGTAAAAAAAATAATAATAAAGGCAAACAAAAGGCATAGCTAGCAAAAAAAAAAAAAAACAGTCTGGCTTACAAATCCTGGAACTCCTCCAAGGACTTCTGAGGTGTAAAGACATTCAGTAAACGAATAATCTGCAGAGAGAGGAGAGACCGACAAGAGATACAGACGTTGTAGTTGGCTGATTTAATTAGCTTGATGAGAACAAGCAGGAGATGAGTGTGGTGGTGGTGGTGGAGACGTACATTCTTGTGATTGACGCATTTGAGCAGCACCAGTTCTCTGTAGGCCCGCTTGGCATGGGTCTGATTCTGAAAAGGCCGGCTGAGCTTTTTTACAGCTACTGGGATGCCCAGGACACTGTCGAGAGCAGAGCTTGGAAAAACAAGGAAGGGGGGAGGATATTATTATTCTCTAACTGTGTGCTACTGTTCAAAAGTTTGAAATCACTTTAATAATTATGTTATTTAATAACAACAACATATACAATTTAATACGATACAAATAAGACACAAAATGTCAGGTTTTGTTGGAAAATAAAAATGTAAAATGCTTAACAGTAATAGTAATGCGCTGAAATTCTCAGCTGAAACAGAAATCCAGGACACACTGGGCCAATACTGAATATGAAAACTGAAAAGTAAACACTAAATAGAAACAGTTTATGTAAAATAAACAACTAAACCCTCTTCTGATGCACCAAACTTTGGCATAAACAATCTTTAAAAGTGTTTAATTCTGACATGTTGCAGGCATATTTACTTAATGTAAAGAATGGTGTTGGAATTTCTGTACATCTCTACAACATAATAATCTTGAGTTTTTCATTTATATGATCCATTTAATTTTTTTGTCAGGGTTTCCGCCTCAACCCACTTTTCAAAGCATTTTTCATATTAATTTTATTTATTATTTAATTTCATTTATTTCATATTAAATTCATTCTCATTCTCAATGTTTTAATTATTACTGAGTAGGTATAAGGGAACGGGTTAGACCCCCTCCGGTTGAGGGGGTATGGGCGCCACCCAGCGGTCGGCGCCGGTCTCCGACCCCCGAACACTGACTGACCCAACCATTTCCAGGTACGGCTAATTAGCCCCCTGATCGCCTAGGAATATAGGCAGGGGCGGGACACGGGTAGGCACGGAGGATACTAGTTGTATGCTGTGTTAACAGGCAACGATTGTAGGATTAGTATTGAACGTGCAGCACCAGGTAGGTGCTGCTTAGAGAGCGCTTAGTTAAGCACCATCATTGTAGGATACGGTATTGAACTTTTAAGGAATGGAGCTGAGCCTAGCTCTAGCGAGGGCAGCTGCTACCAAGCGCCCCTTGTAGCTTTCTCCACCCGGATGCCGGAGCGCCCGTTCCGCTGTTGCTGGTATTGCAAATAAAACACCCTTTGTTAACTGCACTGGTTTCCAGACTCACCTCCATTCATGACAGAAGGTCCTATAGCTACTATTTTGGATCTAAAAAAATTAATTATTTAAAAATCCTCAAAAGTGGTAGAATTTTGTGAATGATGATTAAAATCACATTTTGCCTTTTGTCAAATGAGTTGACAGACAAAAACAGAGCTACGCTGGGGGAGGTGATATAATGACAATTATGTGCCCACTTACCAGACAATGCCCTGAGCCCCGGAACCAATGGCGCGGAGCTGCTGGTACCGCCGCAGAACAGTGAAGGTGGAGTCACCCACCTGCACGCTATAGAAATGCCCCTCTCCCTCAGTCATGGCTCCACCCACTGATTGTTTCTTGACAAATCAGACCTTCAGAGGGAAATAAAACAGGGGACAAGGAAAAAGAAGGAGAAAGACATAAAGCAATGACTCAGAAAGACGTCAGGCTATTGATTATTTTCACCATTTCCCGGTGTAATGACAATGGGGATGACTAAGACAAGGAGAACAAGACATAGGGTACTATTAAAACCAGGGAGTACATGACAAATGTCTAGAAACCAAAGTAGAAACCACTATTAATAACCAATTAAGAGGATAAAGAGAGATCAGTGGCTACAGTCAACATTAGACATCGGAATATCTTTTCCCCTCATACAGTGACTTATTGGTGATCAAAATGGGATCAGGGAGGTTCACTGGGCTAGCTGAGCACTTTCACTTGGTTGAATGGAGTGGTGAGAGGTGAAATATGTGATGTAATCAAAAAACATTAGTTTTACAGGCAGGCAGCAATCATTCCACTTAAAATAAAGACTATGGAATAACACACTGACACACATGGACACACGGACATACACAGACACACAGACATGGACACACAAGGACACACATGGACACACGGTCAGACAGACACACACAGACACGGACACACACAGACACGGACACACACAGACACGGACACACACAGACACGGACACACACAGACACGGACACAGACACACGTACACACACACAAAACACAGTGATGTGATTCCATCAGGCCCTTCCCTCTCTTCCTGGAGTTTACGTAACTCTGAAGAACTGATTAGGCTCAGCATGATGTCTCTCTCTAGCTCTCCCTATAAAATTGTTTCTTCTTTTCCTCTCATACTCTCCCTTCCGATCTCATATCAGACTCTCTCTCTTTCTCCTCAGATACTCCCATTTCATGTCCCCTCTCTTACTGCAACATCACTTGAAAAATACCCTAGCACAACAGACAGCTACAACTTTCAGGCGGGCCTTCTCGACCGGCTTCCTTTGAGGCTGTTACCTTTTTTCCCTCCTCACTCTCATCATCTCCCAGACTGTCAAACGGCATTAAATCTTCTGCTTCTCTTTCCTTTCCCTGCTCTCCTCCAACACTGAACAAGGGAGCAATAATGTCATCCCAAAAGGCAGCAAAAACCTTGTTTTTCATGTGGCGATGCCTTTTGATTCCAACGTGTTTTCTGAAGTTCATAGCTAAAGTTTCAACAGTTAGAGTCTTCCTCTGAGATTAAAGACCCTCCTTCACCAGTTGAGCGTCTACTCTTCGCTTATGTTTTCTAAAATGTTTCAAAAACGATCCTCTGGTGGTTTACGGCGTAGACTGTGAGACGTTCAAAATGTAGGCTAGAGCATTACCAATGGAAATGTAGCCTAGAAGCTGCAAAGTGATAAATAGGAACCTGTTGAAGGATCACACTTAGTATATGTGCAAAGAGAACATGAGGAAGACGAAAGCCATTAGCATTTCTACATTGGCCAAAGCTTTAACACCGTAAGCTGGGGCTTTGCTAAGGTTAGTGTCTGCTCTTTCCTTAAGGCCATCTGATCCCGTATGGAGATGGATGAACATAATCATGTTAAAGAGAGCTCTATAATCCAATATTTTAATGGAGCTGGCTCTGCCTTAAGCCAGCCTGCAATGGCATCACTTTTACAGAAGGAAATTAAACAAAAGAGCCAAGCATGTGGCCGATCAATAGGAAAAAAACTGATGAACATTTATTGTGGTATCTTGTTGCTTCTTACTAATGCCTGACCAAGGAGGGCATATAAAAAAGAGGAAACTGATTGACATGATACTTTAGATTTTTACCTTCATTTGGATTTAATATTAGGCATTTAGTTTAACTGCCTTTAGGGCGGCTCAGTATAAGGAAATTGTAATAAATGCCACATTTTGCTTTACTGAGCATATTGTGGATAACGCCAGTAGTTTTATAACAAAGACTAATCATGTTTTTTTTTTGGTTTTGGGGTTTTTTACAAAAATATATGTAGGCCTGTTAATTTGATTAAGTTAATTACGGGTTGTTGTTACAAGTTTCTAAATAGCTCTGTTTAAGAATTTTAGAGGCGTATTTAAAATGTTTTTAAACAAAACACTTTATTATAAAAAAGGGGGGAAATGACTTAATTAAGAAGGTGGTGTTAGGCTAGTGTTCATTTTGGCACATGACTTGATTTAGTTGTAGTTTTTTATTACAATGCATATTTGTTTTTGTCAAATTTTAGTAATTTATTCATTATTAGCTTTAGTCTAGTTTTACACAAATGCACTGTTATCACAGTTTATACTATTTGCAATTTTTAGATGAGGCTGGGTTTGAGGGGTGTTGTTAGTAGATGAAGTCAACTCAATGTCAGTATAGAAAATGAACCAAGGCTTGCTGTCCTTGCTCCATAGGCTGGCTGTGGACCTTGTTTGTTTGTTTATTTATTTTTTATGTATTCATGTATTAATCAATCAATCAATCATTAATCACAGTGTGTTGGCCCACAGGGAAAATGTGCAGTATGCCAGATTACCACTCCAACTCTGCTACAAATTCATACAATTAATCATTTAACCAAGTGATGTCATTTGACAGCTACATGAACGGTGCTCACTCTCATCAATTCTGTGTAGTGGCAAATTAGCAAGCTAATAACTAGGATACCGCTAGTTAGCGTAGCTAGCTACTTGTTGCTAGGGTTGTCTATATTATCTATACAATTGTATGTAGTTACCCAGTTATAAGCTTTCTAAATTGCTAATACTGGTTAAGTAATCATCTTGCTTTTGCCAGACTGTTGAACTTTTTTCTTTGAGGTAACAAACACTGCTGTAAGCTAAACATCAGGCTAAATACAGCTACACCAAATACCAAACTTTTGGTGAAGCAGGATAAGTCAGTGAAAGATGCCAAAATGGAAAACAGTGTTCAGACAAATAACTAAATATGTATTCCTTTGTTTGGCTGCTGAACTTCTTCATTTGAAGAAGCCAAGTCCTCAGCCATTTGTTTAGCTTTGCAGATCTAAGAAAAATAGCCAAAGAGAGTTATAATTAAACATGACATGTAAAAATGTCTAAAGGGTGGTTGTAATACTCACTACAAAATGAGCATTCAAAGTGTGTTAGAACCAACCAGCTGTAATTTTTTTTTTTGTGTGTGTGCGCAACTACTGTTTTTTTCGTCCGTTCCTACTTTTCATAGCTTAGAATAGTTGAAGACTGTGCCATATCCTGTATCGTAAAAAAGATTACACTGATTACATTTTTGCCAAATCGCCCACCCCAAGCTGCCATTAGGACAAGCATGGACTTGGCTGAACCATACAGGCCTAAAAAAACAATGAGACTGAAATGACAATGAGGTGTGTTGAATTCATTGCAATCAGGACCGTAATGTGGCACATGAAAAGGAGATTAAATGCAGAAAAATATTCATATCAGTTTGCAAAATTATAGCTCAGTCATTGCAAAGCTGTGTTATTCACACTAACAAAATATTTGTGCTGGTACATACTGACAGAAAGACACAAAGACAGGCAGGCAAGCAGGTTTGTGCATGCGTACACACAGTTTTTCACTGTACTTCTTGGCTGCTCTTATCTTTCGAAAGCTGCATGGCAGAAAACCTTGGGCAAGACGCTGCTATAAAACAACTCCCTCTCTCTCTCCACACACACCACAGCCGCCCATGCTGAATTACACCCAACCTCGCCTGAATCTCCAGCGCTAAATCACTGAGAAAAAGGCCAGGCTTGCTCCAGCACACTGCACCTAACAGGTCCCCTCTCGCCTTGACGTTATCTTTGCCCGAGCGCCGACTGCTCCATGCCCATATTTTCTCGCCCGTCTGTGAGCGGAGGACACAGCCATTTTTATTTCTCTGCTACAGCTGAGCTACAGCCTGATAAGCAAGGCAATTCAAATTTAGCCAGGGCTGCTGGCCGGGGCTACAAATGTGTGGGAGACAGAAGAAGGTTAGAAATTGCAAACAAGATGAGATTGTTTGAATGTATGGGTTGCGACAGCTAAACGGAAAAGAAAAACACATCAGATCCCTCTCTGACACACACACACACACACACACACACACAAATACAAGGACTATTACGCCATGCGCCCAAGAACAGGCAGAAGCAGTGGTCAGTGTGAAGAGCCCCATGGTATGCGGAGCGTCCGGTGACCTAGAAAGGCCTCACAAATTTCAGCTAGAGGCAGCTGCTGCTGGACCTAATCTTACCCCCTCGGCAGCGCACGATTCCTTTATTTCTCTTATGAGCCCTGATTAAATCAGACTCCCTTTTCAACATTTCACATTATGATCAATAATGAAACATGACGCCTTACGCCAACCCCATCCAAACTCCTTCCTGGCACTGCACACAGTGCACACGCGGCTCCATCGTTTCCAGTGATTAAAAATGCTGACATCATTGGCAGCACGACTATCACAGTAACAGGGAAGATGTTTATATACAGTATATGAAAAATATGACAGTTTACAGCATGTAGATGCTGAATCGGACCCCGGCTATGATAATTCACTTTTGATGATGACGATATTTATCCAAATTGTGTGTGCTAACATACATGGCTAATAGAGCTGAATCTAATTCTTATCAAAATATTGTCGCTGATCTGGAATCAGTTTATGCCACTTGCACAGCACTGAATAGGACTAGGGCTGAACGATTTGGGGAAAATATCATTTGTTTAGTGGTATTTCTCCTTTTAAATGTAAATACTTTCTTCAAATCACTGCTTTTCACAGGGGCCCTTTTTAACCAAATAAATCAGTTTTTTGGGCTCCACTGCTGTAATTGAGCAATGAGTCATTTCTCAAACACTGCATTACTAAATATTATCACTGTTAAACTTCCCCAACTAAAACTTCCCAATAATTATAAAAATTGCACTTTTTCAATATAAGACTGATTAAACGTTTAGCCCTAAATAGAACTAGCTGAACTGATGAGATCTGGTTTGAGATCCGTGTACTGTGTGACAAATACAGGCCCTGGACACCGAGCTGACCAACAGCACTGATTAAGGCTATAAAACAAAAACACACCCAAACACCACGGTAGCATCCATCTGTCCATTCTGTGCCAACCCTGCACTCAATGCCCATACAGCTCCTCCACTGTTAAAGCAGTGTGTCCCCACTTTCTGACCCACTTCGCGGACCTGTCACGCAGTCTGTGTAGGTATGTTGAGGAGCTGCAGCGCTAACGTTACGCCGCGTATCAGTCGGCGGCACCGCTCTACATCAGGAAGAAGCTAGCGCGAAGGAACCACGGCTGCGCAGCCACACTCCTTCTCCCAGTCCACTCGAACAAAGGGAGAGCAGCCGATGCTACTTTCTCCCTCCTCGGAGAACTTAGACGTTGTCCTGAGTCGTGCTGGTGGTGAATGTAGCCTTTAGCCACCGCGGTAGCTCCAGGCCAGCGCTCTGCAGATGTGAGGATGTAGCTAACGCGACACAACGCAACCCAGCATGGCGAGCGCCGCCGCCGAAAGTCGACGCAAACTCCCCGCAAACTACAACACTACACCACGAGAGAAGGCAACGGTCGCGTCCGAGTGACACGCGGCAGAGAAACGCCGTGTTAATTTAGTGTTAGCCGGTGTAGGCGTTCATTAGCTCACTCGCTGCTCACCTCCACCTCCTCGTCTGCTCGCTGTCGCCGCTGCACTCCCATACACGGCGGCCGAGCAGAAGAGCTTCACCGCAGAACAGGCGCTCCGGCACCGGCTGGGCGGGTCACATCTAAAAGCCTCTCCCGGGCTGGAGAGTGGGAGTAGCAAAACCGCTCTGTGCCCCTTATATTACCAGAAATTGGAGTGAAATCCGCGGCGCTGTTCGTGTGTCCGTGGCATGACTGCAGGGCGGCGGTTGGTGGGACACACCGTGAGTGAGCGTGTGTGTGTGTTCGACGGCTCTGAGCGAGCGAGGGTGACGTAATGGAGTAGCCGTCAGATCGGCCGTAACTTTAGTTTGCGAGGAGAAAAGTTGGGAGGAAGTGTAGCAGAGTGACTTCTATTCACACAAGGCCACAAGAAGCGTTTTGAAGAAGTTGTAAAGGCTGCTAGTGTATAAAACTGCCCCGGAAACGAACGACCGTACTTTAAACGATAGGTCAAATAGTGCACTAGAACAAGTGCACACTATGGCTGAATCCCTAGAATGTTGGATATGCAATACACTATTTGGATGCTGAAGCTATTGCTTCATCAACCTATGTAGTGCACTATATGAGTAGGGAGCCATTTGAGATTCAGCCATATTGTTCTAAGAAAGCATAGCTCTTAACCCCCGAGCCACATATGGACACTGTATAATATATGTATTGGGAAATCAGTGGTTGTTCTTTGCAAGGTTTAATGGCAGTTACATATTCCAGTATTATGAAGAACGGTTAAAAGAAAATGGGTAAAAGAATCTCTACTTTTTTCTGTAAAGACAAAAAGCTATGGCATTTTCATAAAGAAGTAGCCATTAAAGTTAAAGGCAGATGCACATCACAAATAAAATCATTTAAACATCATGCTTTATTCATTTTTTATTACAAGTGATCACAGTTAGATAGTTAATATCCCATATAATACATCTGCGTATGTATACCCTTTAACCTTTGTCCCATAAAAGTTTTTTAAAAATATATACTAAAATTGATTTAAAAAAGGACACTGACAACATGAATACAGACAAAAGAGGCAAATGCATAGGGCCGCCCGGGGACAATTAAACACAGCTTTAGTCCCACCCTGTATAAAATAAGTTATCTAATTTCTACACAACATAAATAGATTGAAACAAATCATGTAAATATTTAAAAAAACTGGAATGCACATTTATTATAGAATGAAGTGAACTTCAGAACACCTCAGTAAAAAGCAAACGTCATGAATTTGACATTATACCCTAGCGGGACTGACTACGTTTGAGATTTTCCAGTGAATCCCAGAAAAGTTAGAAAATTGTCAGAAAGGTAAAATCACAAGTTTACTGAATGTCTGACTGTACATTTTCAGAACTCGGTTATGAGGTGAGTTGTCTTTGGGAATATTTACAGTGTTTTTTGTGCTGTAAATCAAAGTTAAACCCCCTTCACTTTTAGTCCAGGTGTCGCTCACAGTAAAATGTAATTTGGCTTAGGTCAGTCAGTACCTTTATAGCTTTTAACATAAAAGGCAAAAGACATTTCTCACTTAGCACTCCTTTACCTACTCAAACCCATAAAGGTCTTTGGTATTTTATTTTTCCGAAACATATTGCACTTTTGGAATGGAAAAAGTAAACATTCAATCTCTTTGTGCTTCTCTGGCTCAGCTGAGCACTGAGAGTGGAGGTTTTAAGGCACAGTTTAGGGTTTCCTACACTAGCACTAGAGTTTTTAGGCGCTTGTGGAGTGAAAAGGCAATCAAATCAATACATTTCATGGAGAACACTCACAATGTTTCAATTGTGAGGACAAGTCTTCTGGATTTTGGTCACAAATATGCACATGCTCACACGTGCACACTCAGTCGCATGTAAACACACACACTCATAATTGCACAATGATGATAGATATTCTCCAAGTTTACGCTACTAGATTTTGGTTCTCGTGGCCGGTTACTCCACAGTCACAGATTTGGCCAGGTTTCTAGGGCAGTCCACCTGTGATAAAAAGCATGTGGTATATTATAAAAGCAAAATACTAAAATTGTATCAACCAGTATCATGTGTCAGTGGTTTACATTTGTTTAACATTTGAATTAGAATATTAAATCCCTGCTAGTCACACTGCGAACCAATGAATGTATTAAACACATCATGCAGGTTTTCATCTTTTCGATTCTGAGAGATAGTAGACGAGCCTTTTTGCTTATTCATTGTATACCAATTTAACACTCTCTCTTTCTCTCTCTCAGTCTTTCTCTCTCTCTCCCTTTCTCTCTCTCTCTCTCTCTCTCTCTGTCTATCTATCTATCTATCTATCTATCTATCTATCTATCTATCTATCTATCTATCTATCTATCTATCTAT
>JBBPDA010000025.1:10678220-10702366 GCA_037974385.1 Arnoldichthys spilopterus
TCTATCTATCTATCTATCTTTCTATCTATCTATCTATCTATCTATCTATCTATCTATCTATCTATCTATCTATCTCTTTCATTTTATATAAGTGAAAAGCATTGTTTCAATTATAAAATCTTTCATTTCAATAATTCAGTAGTTTCACAGGGCATAGGTAACTAAGTACAAGTGTGAAGACCAAAAAAACCTTGTGATAAGGCATGGCATTGGAAACATTTTTCTACACTTGCTGACGTTTCAGTAAGAGTATTAAGTAAACATTTAAGCAGGTATTGCAAAAGGTTACTTCTAGTAAAAATGGTAGTGAAATAACTTCACACCTCTGAGCAATGCAGATATTGAAATCATATCAGTAAAACAATACATATTTAAAGGGCAAATTTAATGTAACTGCTCAGTGCTTGATACAGTACTACGAGAAGTTGACTCACATCATATCCTCTTAGCACAGCCAGGTGGAAAGACATGAGCTGCAGGGGGATGACGCAAAGGATGCCTTGCAGGCAGTCCACTGTGTGGGGAAGCTCAATGGTCTTATATGCCATCTTACTGATCTCTGGGTCATCCTGGCAGCACAAGATGATGGGCCGCCCCTTAGAGACACACAGCAAAGACAATCAGTCATTGAAGAACATACAATAAGAGAGGAAATGGCAGAAGTCCATGATTTGGTTTATAGCAGCTATAATATTTTCCACACTCTATCAGTCATAAATGTAGGATTGGGCTGCTTGTTACTCCACAAAAATGTAACATTGTAATGAGTAAAACTGGTGTGTGTGTTTGTGTGCGTTACCTGTCTGGCTGTGATCTGCTGCAGGGCATTGTGGCACTTAGTGTAGCAACCATCCTTCATGATCACCATGATGACAGGCATTTCATAGTCAATCAGAGCCAGGGGGCCATGCTTCAGCTCTCCAGCCAGAATGCCCTCTGAGTGCATGTATGTGATCTCTTTAATTTTCTGCAGGAGGAACATTAACATTCATACTTATTGTGAAGTATTTAATCAAAATAAAATAAATAATTTGTTTGGAACAGTGGTTCCCATTCCTGCTACTGAAGGACCTGCATATCTTAGTGTTCTTCCTGCTGTAACACACATGATTCAACCACCAAATTCATTACTGAGTAGGTTAAAGCCAAAAATACCAAGGACCAAATGGCACAAGGGTCCCATAGCTCTCAGATGTCCCATTTCTTTTTTTTGGAATTTTATAGGGTCCACATGAGTAACCTTGCTATGGCCTTTGCTAAGGACCACAATCGGCCCACCCAAAATTCAGTAAGATCTAGGACTAGTCAGAGCGGTTTTATTTATAGCTGTCTGGCCAACACGATGAGGAGGAAGATGTTCAGATGAAGATAAAAATGCATTTGATTATTTATTGTATATTAATTTAACTTGCGATTAAGCTACATTGTGTTTGTAATAAGAATTAAGCTACTGTGATTAGCTAAAAAAAAAAATCAGTCCAACACATATGTTTAAACTAAGAACCTTGTTCAATGTGAAGTGGATCACAAGGCATAAGGTGCCATTTGTGCAGAACAAAATGTGCAGGACAGATGTCCAAATATACAGGTGTTCCCTGTTCAGGTGACACTTCATTATGCATATTTTTGTGCCTTTTCTAATCTAGCATTCACCTGACGAACTAATTTACTAATTAATAAAGCTTTTTGTTGATTGGGTGAAGTGTGTAAAGGAAATGCAAAAATGTACATGGCACAGGACTGTAATTGGAATTAGGTATAAGGAATAGCATTATGATTTTCTTCCCAATGGCAGCACCAGAAACTTAAGTGGATGTTTAATCACTTGTACTGGAGACCAGTTATTTAGTTCTTAAAATGAAGACTTCAGTAGAATTCAGTAAATGCAACTCATAATTTGGCAACTATTACATTAATATATTAAAGATGTACTAAAAAATCAAAACAATTTTAAAGCCGCAAAGCAGAGTAAAGGCTTTATGGCATTAATGGCATAACTTTGGAAAACATGTTTTTAGGGATTATACAATTATATGATTAATTGTACTGAAGATGCTTAACATAATCCACTCACCAGTGCCCCCTCGAGGCAGGTGGCGTAGTGGTAGCCTCGGCCCATGACTAACAGAGACCTCTGCTGGTGAAGCTCTTCTGCTATGCTCTTGATCTTCTCATCCTGTGCCAGAACGTCTTTGATCAGCCCTGAAAGGAGGCAGAAAGAGGGAGTTCTTATCTGTGCAGCTCTCAGACAGACATGATGATACAGTGCCTGTGTTGTGAGCTGTTCCGCACACACACACACACACACACACACACACACCTGGCAGTTTGTGGAGGCCATTGATGATCTCCTGTCTCCTCTTCTGGAGTGAGAGTCTGTCCTCACTCATCATCAGACCAAACATGACCAGAGATACAAACTGACTTGTGTAAGCCTGCACAAAAGAATCACACAAACTCTTTAGAAAGAGATACAAGTGGAGAAGAGACAGATGGTTAGAAAGAGAACCAAGCTACATGTTGTACTATACCTTGGTGCTGGCTACTCCAATCTCAGGCCCAGCATTGATGTGAACTCCGCAGTCCGTATCTCTGGAGATAGAGCTGCCCACTGTATTGGTGACCCCTACAGTGAGAGCTCCACGTTCCTTACAGTAGCGCAGAGCCATCAAAGTGTCAGCTGTCTCACCTAGTCACACACACATGCTTTACAGTAGCCTGCATCACTACTATTACTGTAACTGCTACAGACGACCACTTAGTGTGACCGTGGGCAAAAAACCATACTAACGGAATTTTCCTCTTATCCAGAATGTAGCTGATCAGAAAAGGCGTTTGGTGTCTGAAGTTTGATTCTTAGGTTTTGCACTGAAGCTAGAAAGCTAATGCAGGTAGCATGTAATAATAATAATAATAATAATAATAATAATAATAATAATACATAAAACTTTATTTGTATAGCACCTAATATACAAAAATGCAGCTCAAAGTGCTTTACAGTAAATAAATTAAAAATAATAACAAATCAATGCAAAATAAAGTTTATAAATAAGACATACAATAAATCATATAATACATTTTTAATAATAATAAAAATAATTAATAAAATAAAAAGAAGAAGAAGTGAAATAGAACCGCCAGTTAAAAGTTAAAGTGAAGAGATGTTTTAAGATTTCTTTAAAAAACACAATTGTAAGCTCACATGCCTGACATGTAGATAGGGTGTTCCAAAGCTTTGGGGCTTAACTTATAAAAGCAGCATCCCTGATTTTCTTTTGGCTGTTATTGACTTTCATTAGACTGGCTGAAGATGATCGTAGTGTTCCCTGAGGCAAACAGTTTGCAATGTAGCTCGGTTTGAGCCCATTTAGGGCTTTGTATAATAGAAGGAGGAAGGAGCTTAAAATCCATTCTGAATGTTACAGGAAGTAAAGACAGTAATGACAGCGTATATCCCACCACTGACCATTATGGAAGCTGCATGACTGTCACACGCACTCCTCAGAGAAACACTCACTGATTTGTTATCTCAAACAGAATCTCACTTATCTGCATTCTGACACTGGATCACCTCATATTATAAAAAAAAATGAACATGTACAAGATTTTTTTTGTCAAACCATATGTTGTAGAAAAGCCTTGTAACTCCAGTGTAAACTAAAAAATGCTAATCTTGGACAAAAACGTCTTGGCTGACCAGCTACATTTGGGTTACAAGGGGTAAACTGTTAAAATGAACACCAATAACACAACAAGAGTTTTCATAATAGCTGAATGTTACCACTATGTCACTGAAGTAAAAATATACTGGTGTCTAGCTGCAGTGGCTCAGCTATTGTGTACCTGACTGGCTGATGAAGAAGCAGACGTCATCTCTATAGACGGGTGTGGTACGGTCCAGGAAATCACTTGCCAGCTCCACCATGACAGGCAGTTCAGTCAGCTCCTCCAAAATCTGCCTAGTCTAAACACAGAGATACAACCGTTAAGCATGAAATAACACTGAATATAAAAAAGTGTAAGAAATTGCTGGTTCAGAAATACCCCATCATCACATATTGTGATGTTGGCCTTGCTTTTATAAAATGATAGAATTATAAGATTATATAATTTATCAAATGTGCAGAGCAGGGCTACTCCAGAACCAGGGCTGGGATACTTATGTTCATTTGTTTATTCATATTAGGTGATTATAACTTACTGCAACTCCTGCGTGAAAACTGGTTCCACAGCCGATTATAATGAGGCGCCGGCATCTTTTTATCTCTTTCAGATGATCCTTTAAACCACCGAGCACCACTGTGCACAAAAGGACACATGCAAACATTTGAGCTTCATAACTAAAAAAATCTCTCTCCCCTCCTTATAAACGCTAACGATAAAAGATGTTTATCTTGATATGTATAGCTTTAAAAGAGGTAATCCTAATGTGTTTTTTCCATCCCATGTTAATTCTTGGTAAAAGCGTGTTACTACATCAGTAAAACAAGAGCCATGCAAGCCATTCAAAGGCATGCAGACAGCAATGCCCCACTTTAAACTGGCACCTGCAGGTGGAAGTGCTCCAAATCAGTGGAGCACTTTTTGGCCCTGGAGGCAGCACAGTGTGAGTGCTGTTTGCTGTTTCACGGCTGGTGGAGAAGGAGGTCAAGCTCTACCTGTGTTGGTGTCGAAGCAGATGCGGCCCCTCATGGTGTTAAAGACAGACTCAGGCTGCTCGAAGATCTCCTTCTGCATGAAGGCTTTGAAGTTACCTGAGGGAGAGAAGCACAGGAGCCAGCATCAGCATACAGAAACGGGGACATACAGAGGGAGGGAGAGAGGGAGAGCACTAATGCTAACACTTTGGTGAAGGCCCGTATATGCAAGGCTTCATGACACTCAAGTTATCTTCAGTATTTCAAGATTCTTTTATTGTGATTGTACTGTGTACAATGAAATTCAATGCACTTAAAATAACCAACAAAGAATAAATCAAATATACTACACATTTTGAAAAAAAGGTGTTAAGTGTTATAAAGTGCTTAGTGGGGGAATTGTAAATAGTGACGTATTGGTGGATGTGCTCTCAGGTCGGAATTCAAAATGGAAATGGCTCTGGGGAAAAAACTGTTCATGAATCTTATGGTGCGTATTTTGATGGACCAGTAGCATTTTTTAGAGGCCAACAGTTCACACAGATAATGAACAACTGCCTTTTATGAAAACTGACATTAACCTTCATTTCTACAGGTTTATCCAATGATTGTCAGTTATCACATAGACTGATTCAGTCAATTTTAACACCATTTCACCATGATAGCTGATGTTTGCGGGAATAAGCCTTTATAAACGTTAGGTAGGTTAATGTTACTTGCTATAACATGTTTACATTTACATTTACATTTATCAATTTATGTACGTGTCATGTAGCCTTACCAAGACTGGCTTTCAGTGAAGTCTTTGCCGAATGAATGGCTACTTAAATTTTGGTTAGTAGAGTTTATTAGATGCTCATATTTGTTCACCATTGATCCATTTGATTAATTTAAAAGCTTTTAACTCTGTAGTGTCCTTCCAAACATAGTAGACTTAGCTCTGCGTGTAGACTTGTGTGAGTTGCAAGAAGGTCTGTCACCTTTCATGATCTGCTGGAGCTCCATCTGCAGGGTCTGGATGACTCGGACAGGGTCCTCTCCAGCGCTGCGGCTCATCCGGTGCAGTGACAGCTTGCCCTCCGCCACTGCTGCTATATCATCATCTTCCAGATAGATCACCTTATTGGTGTGTTCAATGATGGCACTGAGACATGCAGAGAGAGAATGAGTCATATAGAGAGATGGTGGGAACAGAAAGAAAGAGAAAGTGCCTTGGGTGAACAATAAAATGACAAAAAATGCATTGTATGTGTAGCTGTATCAAAGCTCGAGTTAGTTTAAATTTGGCCAGTCATAGCGAAAATGTCAAATGCTGCAACACAATTGTGTGGCCACAAGGCAGCAGTGCTGAGCTACCTATTAAAAGCCCTGACTTAGTTAAGGCTCTACACATCTGTGTGTGTGTGTGTGTGTGTGTGTGTGTGTGTGTGTGTGTGTGTGTGTGTGTGTGTGTGTGTATATATTACCTGGCATCGGAAGCAAAGTAGTACTCAACAGCCATAATGTCGTTTACAGAGTGCAAGACATTGCTGATGTTGTCCACCTTGTTAATGTAGTTTTTATTCTCAACGTCCTTTCTTGCGTCTCCTGTAGATCAGTCAGAAAAACATCACAATTATAAAGGAAATAAAAATATTCATTAAATTAGCAGCAGAAATTTAAGAGTCAAGCAATATCTACAGTCCTACAGTCTGTAAATGGACTTCTAACTGTGATCGCTATCCATCTTTGTTAATAAAACAAATACTCCATCAGACTCAAGCGCACTTAAAATAGAAGCCGGTGGGAAGACCCTTCAGCAGCTGCTCATTGGCTTCTTGGCTTATTGTTTAGAGTCATTAGGTTTTTCTGTTATTTTCATAAGTACAGAGAAATTATTGTCTGCGCTAATCTATCATATGCTACTTCTGATACTTAAGATTAAACTAAAATATTCCTGAACACTGCTTTCAGTAAATGTCTGAAACATTTCTATGTTAATACCTAAATCTTTGCTTAACTGTACAACAGTTTAGATTTTACTGTTGCTGTTCACATTGTGCTACGATTGCAAATAACTGACTATTTACTGTTCATCTACTTTCGTCCAAATGTGACAAGTTAATGTTATCTCTGAACATCTGATCAACGCTTGCTGTGTATGCTGATTTCCAATGAAGGACATTAAGATGGTTTCTGAGGATATCCTAAGACACAAACTGCACACAGAAAGCAAGGCCTATGGGTGATGTAGTCTTTAGTTGAGAAGAGCTGCACATTCAGTGTAATTGGTCTTAGAGGGCCTGTGGTCATGGGTGAGACTTGGTCTTGGTTCTTGGGCTGTAGCCCTGAATATTTTTTATATAGATTCAGAACTTTTCTGGGATTAAAAATATGTTTATATATTCATATTCAGTAGGCCTGCCATATCCCCTACTCAGAGTAGATTCTTATAGTCATGTTCAGCTCCTGTTGCTAGTAGGCATCAGGGAAAGTTAATGAAAACATAGTATAACCACATATAATTATGAGTTTTGAACAGCAAACGTTTGGCGTACCAGATATAAATAGCAGCAGGTTTTTATAACAGCTTTTCAAAAAGCCAAATGGGAAATCTTTAAAGCCAAGCTGATCAGCTAAGGTAAGAACTTCTGTAAAAACAACAAATCCACTACAACTCTACACTCTCACTACAAGGCTTGTGTTTGCTGTGGTTTGTGATCTGTAACAGTGCTTTTGGAGTTCTGTTTGAATGACTTATTTAAAGTAGACAACACTTTCTGGTGTGACATTATGTGTTTCTAGAGTGAAATAATATTAGAATTAAAAAATTGAAAACAATTAAAAAAATAAAACTATTTATAATAGTTTATAATATTAAAAATATTTAAGTAAAAATAGTTAATATTTAAATATAAAAAAAAGAAAAAGAAAGGTAATTTTACTAATAATTTTTTGCAGTTGTTTTTATAATTCCACACCTACATTCTGCTTCTTTTGGTACAACCACATATCTAGCCCTAAGGGCCTGCTACATAGCCTTGCCTTTGTCATTCTGTTGTGCCTTAATGTCACAGGGCCAGATCAACATCTCACTGTGGAGAGATACCTAAAATGACGATGGTTCATCATTCACAAAACTGGTTTGGTTAGTTGTTCCGGTTTACACAATGGGTGTGTGTAGAAAAATGTTCCATAGACGATAAGTACAGGACTGATACTCACCACTGTTGTACTGAATGGGGATCTGCTCAGTGGAGAGCTTGTACTGGCTTCGCACACCGATCAGCAGAGGACTTCCTCTCCTAGAAGACAAAAAAACAGGGGATACAGTTAAATACAAATGCACATTGATCGAATTCAATAAAGTATCCTGTCTGATGCTGTCACTTAACTCTACCAAACAAAATTCACTAAGACAATCAACAAATCATGTCATTTGACCACCACATTCAATCAATGACTGAACTAATAAGTTTATGACTGTAAGTGCAGAGAGAACTTACTGGAATAGTGGGCTGATTCTGCATAAGATAAAAACTCAGACCTATCCCTTTTTATGATTAGAGATAAAGCTGAGAAAGTACTGAGCAACATGGAAAGCCCAAAAACTGGTGGGTGTTTGGAAGTACATTCAGTGTTATGTTGCATTGTCCCTCTGCGGCTATGATATTTGTGGTAAAAATGTCAGGAATCTGGAAGCGTCACATGCACGCTACTTCAGTCAGTGTTCATGGCATATGCACTTCAGTGCTATGTGCTAAGTTTAAACACATTAAGCAACTGTGGCATCCTTGTTCAGATCCGTTTGGCCATCATGAAAAAATATGAAATATGAAAAAAAATCCCGTTCACACACAAGAGCAATGCATTATACCCCAGTCCATGACATTTTATGCTGACATATGCCACACAAAGGTCTCATAGATAAACATTCTTGCAGTCTACTCTATTTGAATAGGTGTGGCATGTGCATAAAAATTAGCTCAGTATTAACCAGTGAGTAATAACCAGTGAAAGGCACTGCTTTGGGTAAGGGCCAGAATAAACACTTCATTTAATAATTTAATAATTATAAAAGCAAGAACAGCATTGGGGATGGAAATAAAAAGGCAGAGAAAAGTGCTGCATGAAAGTTCAATGCTTTTTTGATAATTTAATTTTCAACTAATCTAAACTCTACATACACACTGCCTTCTGCCTAGCAGTAAAATCAAAATGCTTTTGAATGCTAATTTGACTTGGATGAGCATGTAAAACATATCGTTACCATTTACTCTGCAACATATTGCCACCTTGTATTTTGTCTGTTTTTGTCTTTTTCCTTATATTTTGAATAAATACAACATTTTTAAATTTCATGATGAACAAACCAATAGAAATGAATTAAATCTTGTCACATAAAATCATTTCTGTAAGTTAGGTATGTTATAGCCTTCTTTTGTAAAGAAACATATGTTTATTAAAAAATGTTTATTAAGGATAAGGTTTTTCTGATAGCAATGGTATATAACCTGATGTTCACTGACAGAATGAGGGTCTAACACACTCTGTATTTAACATTTGCAGAGTTTTGTATATTTATATAAAGGTTATAATAAGGTCTTAATCTGAGATAAGGACAGGAAGAAACGGGAGCAACTAAAAGAAAAAGAAAAAGAAGAAGAAAATTATCTGAAATAATTAAAATGTTATTTTTTATTATTTTTATGCTTTTGCTAATGTTTTAGTTTGGCACAGACTGCTATGGTACTACACTTGATATCAGTACCAAAGTCAAAATTCTATTATCATGACATGCCTAGTAGAGAGATAATTTTACATAGATGGGGATTTAGAGGGATTTGGTGGTGGACTTTCGATTAGGCAGAAAGAAAAAACTGTCCTATGAGGCACATTTCGGTTAAAGCATGTTTCTAAGAAAACTCATTCCAGGCAGAAAGTAGATTACAACCAAAAACTCAGAAATCTTGGATATGTTTCCTTGTGAAAGTATAAAAAAGATTATCTGTGCAACATGGGCTGACCTACAGTTTTCTCGTCTGGAGAGAAAACTGACCACAAGCAACAACGCGCTCATTCAGAAAGAAGCTGGCAGATGGGAGTGATTAACTCCATAAGTGGTCTCACTCGGCTCACGTTCATATGTATAACTTGATATATACTGTCTCTAAAGGGACAGAGTACAGCTCAGCTGCATTAGGCCTGAATAGCTCTTGTGTAACTCTTCTACAAAAGGAATATAGAGCAAGTTATGTATTTACATCTGATGTACATTCGGTATCAAAAATTCAATTCTGCAACTCGTTTTGCATTCGATTTAATGTTAAACGTTAATAAAAATTATGTGTGGCCTTTATATTTTTTTAAACGTTTCAATAAAATGCAGTATAGCAGTTGCCTGAATTAGACTGCTTCTTCAGAATGGGGTCCCAAATTCCTGTACCTGTAATCCAAGTCTGGTTCTGACAAATGAAACTGTTGTTGAGTTTTGACCTCAGTTCTTGTTCGGCAACTTCACCACCAAATTTCATTAGACAACAGGAGCCACATTGTTTGCCCTAGCAAAAAACTTTTGGTCAGGGCCCTCTATAAATGATATGTACTGAATATAGTGGCTATAGAATCAACAATCTAGTACTAGTGTGCAAAATAAATTTTTGCAATAAATTCAAAATGGCAGAGAATTTACCGGAAACTGCAATTGCAATGTCACAAGAAATCAGAAGAAAAATAATCACAATTCTAAAACAAAAGGTTAAAAAATTATAAGTAAAAATGTACTTTGAAATTCTGCCTGATGGGGGCACTACAGAGATGGATAGATCAGATCTGAGGCCTTGACTTCGGATTGTCTTCTATCAAAGTGGCAGATTTTATTAAAACCTATGGACTGTCATAGACACCAATGGCAGAAAGAATAATACTGAAACATTTGAACAGTTACAATACATTGCTAAGAGCCTCTGCCAAATGCATAAATGTAAGTGTGACTGAGTGGAATAAATGTGGCATGCACTTTGGTGGTACAACATACTGAGGTCAACCATATGCTGGTGAATACATCATCAAAGGAGCAGTTCCCTAATGAAGTTCCAGCATTAAAAACCAGTTGATCTAAAGAAGCGTGAGAAATTTTAAAGCACAAAGAATGTGAAATTAGAGACAGAGAGATAGAGGCAGAGATGAAACAAAGAAGAAACTTGAAGATACTATATTGCTGCTGACCTGGTGGCAATGGCCTCTCCTGGGAAGTGAATACTTTTGAACACTAGGGCAAAAGCTCCCTCCTGTGGAATAGAGAAAAAGATAATAGATGTTGCAGTTTTTAAATAAAAAAGCTACATGTATCAATGTCAAATGAAAAGGATAAACATCTTTACTCTTTTTCAAATTCTCATTATGGCTCCACAATCTATCGTTGCTTGACTGTTTCAGAGTATTAGCCTTTGCAGTAGTGTTATGTAAGTATAAATCACTAAACGTTTTCTTGTCTGTCTGAGCACTAATCACAGTTCCAGAGTTTCTGGGAGTTTTTGGATGAGTTGAGGTGCTCACACTGTTCAACAAGTGTAAATCAGTTTGGCTAAAAAATGCACAAAAGTGGCATTGTGTTCATATTAATCGGCCCTGAATTCTCACAGTTAACTGTAAAGATGGTCAGTTTCTTCTCTCTTGGCTCAATTTAGTACACCACTGTGGTGTGAGGAGGGCAGGGGCTCGGAGAGAGGTGCTATAAGAAACAGAACTCCACAGTGAGCTCAGAGCAGGGAGATATATCAGCCCTCTGTTTCAACCACCAGCTCCCAAATTCTGCCCATTCACTGAGCCTGCATACACACAGACAGGAAACCACACACCCACATCCACACACACACATACACACATACAAACAATCCTATGCCCACATTAACACACACACACAGACTGCCCATCAAAAGTTTGGGGACACCCAACTTTTATTAGAAATCTACCGTCATTTTTGACTTTCATTGTTCAATAGTTTAATTGTTAATTAACCCAATAACCTTTTATATTAATGTCAGACATTATATAAGTATTCATATTCATTGTCTGATGATGCTGGAGAGTGACAATACAAAAACGGGATAAAATGTGGAAAAATAGCATTATTCCATAATCGTTGCACACTTTTTATGATTTTATAATGACAAAGCAGCATTAAGTATGCAGATTTAATTATTTAATATTATTTAATAATGTTTTAAATATATTTAATATACTTTTTTCAGCATGTATATTCTAAAATTGCTTTACATTATAACATTGCTTCTGAAGTTCACAAGATCACACAAGACCTTATTCTTCTCTTGGACCACAGTGGAAAATGGAAAGGCACTAAGAGTCATCAAGTATGGCTGTAGTGACTCCTGTATACAACAGGCCATCTGCTTTCAAGTCCAAGAATTGTGGCCCAAATATTTTAATAGTACCATGTCGTCACCTCAGTTTCAATGCCAACCATTACTAACAAAAACCTATTTGAAAATCAGCACTCTTAAATATATAGATGCCAAAGAAGAGCTACATTAGGTTCCCTTCAATCTTTAATTGATGATTACTTATGGAATGGTTTTTCATGAGATTTGAGAGCATGAAGAACATGTGTAAAAAAGTAATTTAGAGAACCACAAGAAGTTCTTTGTCAGTGGCATCCCTCCAACAACCCTTTGTGGCACACAGAGTTGCACTTCAGTGTGTTCAGGCCTCTGTCTGTTTTCAATCACCTCAGACTATCTCTCTGTTCCTTTCTTCCTCCCTCTCTAGCCTGTAAACCAATGCCTCTTCCCTGAGTGCTACTCGCTACAAGGAAGGTGAAAGACCCATAAAAACCCCACATAATGTAAGACTTAAGGCACGGCCTTTCAAAATTTTATCGTTCTTTCATCTCACTGAACTCTGCTACTAAGCTAAGTCGGGCTGCCAAGTGCAATTTAGATAATGAAACCACTTTATAGAAGAAACCATAAAGCATGACATGTGTCTGTTCCTGAGCGGACAAGGAGGAGAAAGTTAAACAGGCCCAAGCTGATAGGGAGAGCAGGGCTTTATAAACTAACGATAAGCTATTGATTCTTCAGAGAGAAGGTCGGGTCGAGTAGTGAAGGGTGGAGACATTGGTATGTTCGACCTGTTCGAGGTGTGCTGTCACTGGTTTGTACAGATGCGTGGACTTTTTAATCTTAGAGGGTAGTGTCTTAGCCCTGGGTGATGTTCAAAGGTGCTACTGACAACTGATAAGAACAAAACATGTCACTCTTCCTGTACAGAGTAAAAGTATTAAAACTCAGGGCTCCTACCAGAAAAGAGTTTGGTGATTTCAGCTCAGTTCTAGATAAGCACTGTTAAGTAACAAATTAAGAGATTATTCGGAGATATAGTCAAGCGGTAAATTATTAAGGTATCTTGGGGGAAGAAGCCCCCAGAGAAGCCCCCTATTTTTAAATTTTCATATTTTGAACATATGTTCTAAACATGTCATAGTATTTCTCCTAATCAAATGATGGGGCCCAACACATGTACTGAATGTATATGGTCTATTCATTCCAACACTTCATCTGGATTATTCCTGGGAAATATGACCTGGAAAATGTTTCGTCAAATTTTTGTTATTGAATAACAATGATCCAAACATTTATAATAAGAAAAGAGTTTAAAATAAAGTAGTAATGAGTTTTAGAAGAGGACGACATTAATACACTTGGTTTTGATTTTTTAAAGTGAAAGAGTTTAAATTTTAAATTGTAATAATTTCTATGATAAATAAGCAGAACAACAACAATAATAAATCGTCATAATCTGACAATCGACATTTTAAGTATCTTTACTTTGCTATTTTACTGCGTCTTATTACCCCACGTAAAACAAAAAAGAAAATCTTTAAAAGGCTCATTTCAGGATTTAGTTTTTCTTCCATGAATTTCAACTATATGTAGTTTTACACATTATGCTTCTGCATATGCTAATCCCATACATAGGCATAAGTCAGCCTAATAGTAAACTGACAATCCTGTTAAAGTGTGCATTTTCCCCTGCTATACTGTAACACTCAGTGTAGTACTACAGTAATTTTGCCACAATGTTATATTAATAAAGCGGCAGCAAATATTACAATTTATTTATTAAGTACTATTTTTAAATTTTTTAATGTATTTGATATATTTTTATTTTGGTACATATGTGTCCTCTGATAACATTAATTTTGAAGTCCAGTTGTTTTCTACAGTGTCTACGCTGTTATTATACACTTTTAAATGATTCAGTTCAAAAAGCAGTAGAAACCTGGATGGAGATCATTCAACCTCAAATACTAAGCTACCACAATGTAAAACACAGATTATTGTTCTGTTAGGGTTATCAGAAATTCAATAACCCAAAATGTGAAGACAATAAGATAATTAAAATTTAAAAAAATTAAACAGCTAATTATTTTACAGTGTATGACACACGCAGGTCATAAACATGATAATAAGATACTCTTAATAGAGGGTTGTCAGGAAACTCTCTTTGCCTATTCAAAACATGCTGAGCAACAACCGGACTTTAGCCCTGACTTTATTAACAAGGAGGTCTCAGAAACGTCTGAGTAAGACCACTCCACATACACACTCACAAAAAAAACAAAAAAACACACACATGCTCAGACGCAAAGTCCTGATGCTCACCAGCTGCTGGATGACGCGCTCCACCAGGGTGGAGAAGGAGACAGAATCACTCTCGCGGTTGTCATAAAGATACTTGATCAGCTTGGGGATGACCTCTGTGTCGGTCTCAGACTCAAACTCGTAGCCTTTGGAAACCTGTCAAAAGGGTGGGATCCGACAGGGCCATGGTTACACTCGCAAACAACAGCAAAACAAAGAGATTTCGTTTTTTTCCCTCAACGGAGAAAAGAAAAAGCCCTCTCACAGTTCTTAAAAAGATTACACTACAAGGACATCAATCACGTTAAAGCAGTATTGCGTAGAAATACTGGTACCTACACCACAGGAGGGAGTTAGGATTCCTCATTTTTATATTAACGCTCCAGCGCCGTTAAGTCATTATCATTAATCTCATAGTTTTACGTGCTCAGTTCAGTTTGGATTAAGAAAGCACATTTTATGAGTGGGTGGAAAGAGGAGCCACATGGCTCACAGTATTAGTCATATGTCTCTGAGGGAGTTCAATATCTGTAATACAAAAAAAGTTTGGCACAGTTTCATCTGTAGAAAAAAAATGCCCTTACCGTCTCTCTATTTTATATTCTCTATTAATTTTCCCAACAAAAAAAAAAACTCATAACCTCTATTCTTTAGATTGCATGTTTTATTCAATGAGGCGATTGTTGTTATAATCTGCCCACTGTATCATCTATTAATGAGCACACCCTCACCAATGAAAGCCCATTATAAAACTGAACAGGCAGCAATCTTGAGATGTCACACTCTGCTCAGAAATGCTTTCTTTGACAGAAATTGACAGGTTGTCGTCTTGGTAGTTGAGGTGTCGTTGACATTATCATTGTCATTTCTGACCTCACTAGTTTTGAATAGCTACAACAATACAGTCCAGGAAAATCTGCATATGTAGTGACTCAAAACAAGAAGCTAACTTCATTAGTTTGAACTGGAGTTCTATAAACATTATGCAAAGCTTGTCTAACCTCATAACAGAACATCAGTTGGTAGATCATGGGTGGAAAAATGACTTTCTCAAAATGGATAATTGTAATTATTGTAATTGTGACTACACGCTGCAGAACATCACTCACCAGTAACTTCTTCAGTTCTTTGTAATTGGTGATAATGCCATTGTGGATGACCACAAATTCTGCAAAAAAACAGAGAGATTTTAGTTAGAAATAAACACAAAATTTGAAGTGTCTACTGGATGCTACACATTCCAGTCAAGAAAATCAAGTCAAACAGGACGGGCTGGACTTAAAAATTGGAAAACATATTCCTTTTGTCTTTGTTCACCTTGCATACCCACATGCTGGGGTGTACATTACTAGGTGCTGTCTGAAAGAGAATTAAATTGCTTGTCGTTTTGCTTTTGCCTGCTCACACCAGAAAGGTTTGGCACCATGCTCTCTCTCTAATTGCCACTCTGAGCCCAGCATCCTCTGAAAGCCCCAAATGTCAGCAGATAAGGTCAGGTGCTCAGCACACTGTCAGTGTAAAGAATTCTTAAGGATTAAGCTCTGAATGTCCTTAGAAATAAACTAAGTTGGGAAAGCAGTGTCACAGTCTTATCTAAGTGAAATAAATTATTTGGTTAAAATGAAGCAAATTTACAGTTAAAACAAAAGCAATGGTCTTCATCAGTCCAAACAGGACACATGGCAGCTCAATCGCTGCCAGGTTTTTTTTACAATGCACTTTACAATAAAACAGAACTCTGTCCATGGCTGCAGCTGACTTTCATTTTCACAAACATTTCTCGTAGTCTCGCATTACATGTAAAATGTGTTTCTACTAATTTTCAAGCGCATGAGCATCCAGTCATGAGTCACCTTTATTTGAGAGAATAGCTGCATACCTCCTGTGCTCACTCTAGCTCATTTGTCTTCCTTGAGATTATAGTAAGGAAACCGGATCTTTAATCACTGACTCTAAATGGATTCTTGGTCTAAGGCTGACTCAGAAAAGTGAGAGAAACTTCCTGCTTCTTTTCAGAGATCAGTTGTGTAATCTGCAGCAAGTTAAGGTCCTTGCCTTTTATCCGCTCTGCTGGGGATTAGGATGTACAATACACTGGAAAAAGTGGTGTTTAGAGTTTATCTGATTCAAATGTGTCAGTTTCCATTGCAGAACAGAAGTAGTTTTTGTGAAAAACTGCAAATGATTAGCACTTCCACTGAGTCATCTTATGCAAATAAGGTTTTCAACCCCTCCCAATAGTCCAAACCTGGAGACTGATCTGCAAAATGTTATCAATTTTGGCATGGTGATTTCAATTACACCCACCACAGCAGCTGTAGTAGTATATAGTCACAGGTGACAAGAGCATGTGACGCACACAATAACAGAAAAGCAACCCCCTTTTTCCTTAGCAGCCACACATTAGGGATTTTTGGGAGGTCAGTGACTGCATTAATTTTACACAGGTCCAGCACATTTAAAACTTCAGAAGGTCTCGCTTAACATTTGATTGAGTTATGCAATGCAATGGGACCCCTTGTGGCACCTGATTTAAAAAACTTAAAAATGTAAAAACGTTTCCATGTCCATGCAAATACTGCTTTGTCAAACTGTCTGGAGAATCACCTTACGTGAGAAGGCATGGGCAGTAAACCGCCATACTGGCATACAGTGCTATTTAAAAATACAGACAGTATGACCTTCCATGCCGAAGTCCTCCACCACACTACCCCTGCACATTAAAACATTTTTTATAGTTTCAGCAGATATGGCTGTTCCACCATATATGGTGCAGTGGTTACATTCTAGTGCCTTTTCCACCTACATGGTGCAGCAGTTAATTTCTGTCATCTGTTCCACCTTAAATGGTGCCGCAGTAACATTCTGGCATTTGAAACTGTTGCACCATTCGGTAGACGCAGTGAAATGGCCTTACTGATTAAGAAACCAACTTTTGCTTTGATAACTTATGGCACATATTTAATTTAATTCTGTGACATTCCTCATTATCTGACTGTTACCCTTCCACTCTGTAGGTGATCACACCCACCTTAAGGGTAAAACTCACAGTGTGAAATGAATATGGGAGTGATGAGCATATGGACCTCCATTTACATTCCGACAGATATTAAAATTTTAGTTTCATCATCATTTTGACATTTTTGGACATGCTGGAGACCCATAAGTATCGCCTATTCTTTTCTAAGTTTGTGATTCTTAAAGGGTCCTAGTCTTATGTCAACACAACTGCATTCCTTCAGTAGTTTAAGTGAACAGAAAGGGGCCCTTTTTCACACTGTACTAATTAGCTAGCGCAGAAACTTATCTATTAAAAAAGCTAAAAATAATGTTCACAGTACTATGTGATGCTACACTGTCAGGAATATGTCTGGTAGTGATGGGGGCAATGCAAGCTTTATGACATAATGAGTAATATAGTACTGGAATTGTGCAATTTCTGAAAGTGTGTGATGGTGTATGCATGTGCATTACCATTGTTCTTATCAGAGCGCTGAGGATGGCTGTTGACGGCGCTGGGCTCCCCATGTGTTGCCCAGCGAGTGTGTGCAATGCCAAAATGTGTGTCCAGTTCCATGTCCAAATCAAGTGAGTCATTTTCTGGCAATATAAAAAGAAATTAGAGTAAATAAGCGTTTTGATGTGAATATGGGACAGGGATCAGTGACAAAGCAATCAGCCTGAGAACAGACAAGGATAGGCAAAGATGACAAAGGAGAGATGAAGAGAAAAGCAGAGGTAAAACTTTATGACTTAATGGTTCGACCCACTGTAGAGCTCCTCGTCAAGTGCTTTCACTTTGCCCTTCTTTTTGAAGAGGCAGATGCTGCCTTTGTCGTCTTTCCCAAAACCATCCACTGCAACACCTGGAGAGAACACACAGAGACAAAACAAGAGAAAACATGAAAGGTCACCCTGTTCTCAAGATAACTAAATGGCAGAGAAGGCATAAATTAAGAGTGTGGGAGCTTACATTTCTATAGTAATATTTTTACCCCATTGGCTGCACTGAAAAATTTAACACATTCAGTTTAACTGATTCAGAAGTGTAAAGCATTTCCAAATAAATAAAATACCTTTCATGAAAAGAGTTCTGATTCAGTTTACTTACTTTTAGAATTAGCTGTGCAAATTTTAACATATTTTATTAATGTGGAGATGCTGTGAATCAACTGACAGCTTTTTCAGCATCAGCTTTTTCAGCATGCTTCCAGCACAGCAGCCACAAAAAAAAACACTGGCCTACTTGCACTGCCAAAATACATGAAACGGGGCCTCTGTTCAGCCCTAAGCCGGATCTATTACCAGTAGAACACACTGACATTACTGGGAGGGGCCACCTCACCTGCAGAGTCATAACCTCTGTACTCCAGCCTCTGTAGTCCCTTCACTAGCATCGTAAAGATGTCCTTCCTTGTCCGTGGCACTCTGTAGTTCAGGTAGGCGAAAATTCCTTCGGGTGGGGGGAGGGTGTAAAAAGAATAGAGGAAGGTGGAAATACGTGGAAGGATATGAAATTACAGGTGAGAAGCCTTGTAAAAGCTTTACAGACATTATAATATGAGCAAGTAAACAGAGAATGAGTTTGGAACAAGGAAAAATAGAAAATAAAAAAAACACTTTCTGTTCGTAGCTGCCAACCGAGACTGTCACCTTGAGGTGGCTTTTTCAACGTAATAGTTTTACCCTGGATGCCTTAATACTTATTGACTCTTACTGGGTAACAAGCTTTGAGACTAATAAAGGAATAATAAACCAAGAGTTTAAGGGGTTAAGAAACTATGTAAGAACATAAGAAGCAGGATTTACATGCAGGGTCATAAAAGATAAGAAGGGGAAAGTTACATAAAATGTGAGAAGGGATAAAGAATAAAAAATATAATGTTAAAGAATATAAATGTACTAACAACTTTGCAGAAAGGCTGCAGCATTTTAATAAGACCAACTGAGCAAACGAAGGGGCCTGGGGTATAAAAAAATAAACATTTGACCGAACATTTGACTGATCTGATGTTTTAATCTTTTTATTTCTACGGACCATGTTGTAGAACATAACCGATAATAGTTAATGAATAATTCATATTAGTTATTGGTTAACGAGCTTTAATATTAGTGACTATAATTACGCTACAGTTTCACGCTTTAAGCAACTTCCCTGTATTTAATGGAATATTAATGTTGGAAAGTGGAAGTAAAGGGACGATGACAGAGACACATTAATAGTTGGGCCACGTAATCAGCCTTGTCTGGCCGGTTAGAAGCTGAAGATCTGCAGGCTGACAGGCTTGCCCTGCTGCACTGAAACCGGATCTGTCGGTGGCGTTGCGTTGACACAAGGCGGCTTCAGCAACGCAGGCAACAAGATTTAGGCGTTGATAACAAGTGACTCTTATTTATTGTTTATTACTGCCTATTTGTAATCAAAGCCCTTTCACAACTGCTATCCATTAACCGCGATATCCATGAGGCAAGAACCTGGCTAACAGCAACTAGCTACGCTTTAGTTAGCGCCGGTGAAATTACAGTGAGGATTTCAGACAGATAGACAAAACAGCTAGTCCGACCTACCACACATCGCTGCGATGTCCTCTTCCAAGTAAATGCAACCTTGCGTGTCTTGAAGGAGGTAGAAACAGGGTACGCTACAGGGTAAGCAGTATGGTCCAGTGACTTCTGGAGAAAACTGTAACGCTGTCACATACACATACACATATGTACACACACACATGCCTTGTGTTCAACTTATAAGAGCGACCGCTCCACCTCCGGTTTCCAGGGAGACCTGAACCCGCCCATTGGGCCTTATTAGCATAGTGTAATGTGAGCGAGAGAGAAGAGGAATCACAGCGCTTCACTTCTGTAATTGCACATGAGCTACAGCGCAGTTATGGTAATCACACAGTTCACTGGCATCAGGGCTCTGAATAATGATCCTGAAACTGCATCTAGTTAGGTTATACGAATAGTTATCCGCTGATTACTAAACTTGTGCTTGTGCTATAATTGCTGCTTTACTGGTTTCACCTACTTGGTCCATGTTATCCTCTTACCATATAGGCGCACTTTCTAGCTTAGTGGTATACAGACTGTAGCCCATCTGTTTTGCTGTGTTTGTGACCACCTAGACCACCTTGAGGGGGTCTTGACCATTCACCAGAAACAGATGGACTACATCTGTAAATAGCACTACTTTGTATGTCTGTGTGTGTATATATAGTGGTGCTTGAAAGTTTGTAATATAAAATTTATAATCTAAAATGTATATATTTTTCTATGAATGTGACCTAAAACATCACCTGATTTTTAAACACGTCCTAAAAGTATGTGAAATAACCTACTAAAAAGTGGAAGAAAATATATATTTGCTCATTGTATTTATTTTTTTTAAATATCCAAAAACATATCTGCATGTGGCACAAGTACGTGAATTATGCTCTCAGCATTGTGCAGCAATAACTGCAACTAAAAATTTGTGGTAACTGTTGATTAGCACTGCACATCAACTCACAGGAATTTTAGCCTATTTCTCCATGCACAACAACACTTAGATTCTGGTGGGTTTCCTCCAGTGTTGTATAAAAGTCATACTTGAGTAGAAGTACAGATACCCTACCAAAAAAAAAAAAAACACTTTAAGTTAAAGTCACAGACTAGAAAGCTACTTATGTCAAAGTCTTGAAGTGTCTAGTATTTACTGTACTTAAGTATGACAAGTAATCTATAACTACATGTACTTAAGTAATGAAAGTGAAAGTACAAATACATATGAATAATTAATAAAAATCAGTCAGAATTTTAAATATTATGAAGTTTATCCATCTTATCTGGCACCTCAAAACATGGAGCCTACATCACACTTCATAAACAAGGTCTTCAAAGCCTACATAATTTACAGAACACTAACCTGTTTTTTTACATAGCTTTATTCAACCCGTCCTCCTTCCCTCCCTCCCTCCCTCCCTCATTCCCTCCCTCTCTTTAGTTCCTCTTCACCTTCTTTCTTTTCTCCCTCTGATAAGAGTAATGTGCACTGACCTAAAGGTCTCAGTGTGAGTAAGAATGATTTGTTAGATAATTAAATTGAGCAGGTCTTCAGTGCAGACAGACCTAAATAATTTTTCATCAGATTTTTATAACAACGCTGCACATTGAAATTGGAGTAAAAGTAGCCAGTTTAGTCAGGAAATGTAGTGAAGTAAAAGTGAAAGTAGACACATTAAGAATATAAGTAAAGTAAAGATACTCCCAAATCATACTTAAGTACAGTAGGGAAGTATTATTACTTAGTTACTATACAACACTGGTTTCCTCACTTGAACCACTCGCTTTAGGTCTTTCCACAAAGTTTCAATTGGATTAAGGTCAGGACTTTGACTTGGCCAATTCAGAAGATTCACTTTAATCTTCTTTTACCATTCTTTGACTTATGTGTTTAGGATTGTTGTCTTCCTGCATGACCCACCACCTCAAGAGATTCAGTTCATGTACAGATGTCTTGACATTGTCCTTTAGATTTCTCTGGTATAATTTAGAATTCAATAATGGCAAGCCATCCAAGACTAGATGCAGCAAAACAGGCCCAAACTAAAACACTCCCACCATGTTTCACAGATGAGATAAGGTTTTCATGGTGGAATGCAGTGTTTTTCTTTCTCCAAATGTACTGTTTCTCATTTAAGCCAAAAAGTTGTATTTTAGCTTCATCCATTCAAAAGATATTCCTCAAGTATCCTTCTGGTGTGTGCACATAATTTTTTTTTTGCCAGCTGTAGATGGTCAGTATTATTGTGGGGGTAGACCAGTGGCTTTTTCCATGCTACCCTGCCATACACACCATTGCTGTTCAGCGTTCTCCTGATGGTGGATTCCTGGACTGGTAAACATTCACCAGTGTAAGACAGGTCTTGAGGTGCTTATAAGTTACCCGGGGTTCCTTTGTAACCTCTCAGAATTTCTCAGAATCCACTTGTACACAATCTGTCTGACTGTTGATTGCTGGAGTCCACACTCTTCAGAGATGGTCTTGTCATCCTTTTCAGCTTTATAGGAATCAGCAACTCTTTTTTTGAGGTTCTCAGACACCTACTTTGTTTGAGCCATGATGCACATCCACAAATGTGTTGAATGTGTGATCAGGCTTTGCTAGATCCCAGGTCTTTAAAAAAATGGGGTCTCCCCCTCACATCTGATTGTCATCCCATTGACTGAAAACACCACATTCTGATATCACCTTAAAAAATATACACATTCATATACAAATATAGAAAATTTTAAAGGGTTCACAAACTTTCAAGCACCACTACTCACACACACACATACATACACATAAAAATATATATGCAAATGCGCTCTTAGACAGAAATATTTCTTTCATTTCCTTATTCTCATCAATCAACCTTAGAAGGTAGCACAGACAAAAATTCACCACATATCTGCATAAATGAATTGTAAGCTGGTAGTGTGACCCATGGCCCAGCAGGAAAATGCTTCCTGCTTTCTTTAGGGTAAATGCTTTTTATGCATTTCATTTGTTTTTTTGCATACCAGTAATACACTGCCTGCTTTTCAGTCTATTATGCATTCTGTTATTTCTATGTGTCATCTGAAAATGAGTCAAAGACTCTAAGATAACCAGGAATCTAATATTCTAAATAGGTTTTAGTTAAAAAAAGACCCAGCCCAACTGAAATGCTAATGTGTACTATCCTTAGTTCACCTGTAAAGGAAGTCACATAGTTGTGATTCTGTGGAAAAAAGAAAATATGCACCAAATCACATACTAGTACCAGTAAGTATTACTGTCTTTCACAGTCTTTTACTATAAGGTCAATGTTTCCCAGTGACCAGCAGCTCCAGTGTTGAAAATAGAGCCCCTCTGTAGACATCTGTGTGGTATTAAGATGGTTGATGAAGGGATTCTGGACCCCCTGTGTGTCTCTGAGAGAACAGAAGACCAGAAAGCCACAATTCATCCACACAGCATATGATCTGCAAACAAGGACACTAGTGTATGGATACATTTACAGCATGGATCAAATGTACAGACCCTATACATTATATCAAATAAACAAATAAGTAAGTAAACACAAGTGAATAAACTAAATAAATAAAAGTACCTAGTCAACGGATAGAATCTAAGTTGACCAACAATTATTAATCAGGTAGCTAGACCACATTTCCTGGAGTACCCCCTGTCCTGCACATTTTACTGTTTTCCTGCTCCTCAGCTCAGGAAAGGTTCTTTAAATAACTGATTTGTTAGATCTGGTTTGTTGGTTGTAGGAGAAGAACTATAAAGTGCATTGCCCTACAGGCCCAGGGTTTAAAGTACAACTTAAGCTTAAATTCACAAATCAACCTTTTTATTAACTCTGGTTTTCAAGTGATGTTTGTTAATCAGTCCTACAAGAGGTTTTCTGTTCTTCGTGTATCAACCATCTTTATCTGTTATTAAAATCAATCATATGTATCAACAAAATGCAATGGCTGGGCTTATTGGGAACATCGGATGGCTAAAAAGGATACAAGGGGCTGCAAATAACATTCTTTACTTTATTTACATCTTTCTTTTCACTATATATCACAAAAAACAGGATCCATATGTGAAATATAGACAAGTAAAGAGAAAAAGCAACATAAAGTGTCTTTTGAAGTGAACTGGAAAGGTGTGGTGGCCTAGTGGTTAGGACACTGCCTTTGAGACCTGAAGGTCTCAGGTTCAAGTCCTGGCACTACTGAGGTACCCTTGAGCAAGGTACCGTCCTGCTACACTGCTCCCCGGGCGCTGTTGATACACACGTGGACAAAATTGTTGGTACCCTTCAGTCAATGAAAGAAAAACTCACAATGGTCACAGAAATAACTT
>JBBPDA010000025.1:10702466-10720484 GCA_037974385.1 Arnoldichthys spilopterus
ATACTGTATATATATATATATACAGAGAGAGAGAGAGAGAGAGAGAGAGAGAACGAGAGGAGGATTTAATAAAAGAACATCTTGCCAACTTTAATGCATTTGGTAATTATAAACAAATTTATAATTTGACACCTGCAACATACTCAAATAATTGGGATATGTTTACTACTGTATTATACCCCCTTTCCTTTTATTACACTATGTAATCTTTTGGGGACTGAAGACAATTTAGCAATACAAGATTTAACAGTCTGTGGTGGCCATTGTCTGATTCTCCTCTTCATGAAGCCCCATACATTTTCAGTAGGAGACAGATCTGGACTGCTGGCAGGCCAGTCAAGCACAAACACTCTGTAATAAAGAATCCACACTGTTTTAGCACGTGCAGAAATAGGCATTGTCTTCCTGAAATAAAGTTATCTAAACTTCCCAGGAAAATATCCCACCTTGATGGCTCTCTAAAACTCCCAATATATGTCTGCTCATCAATGATTTTTTTTTTACAGATTTGCAAATCTGGTGCACCCCCCATACCATGAGAGATGCTAGCTTTTGCATCTTTTCACAGTCTGGATAGTCCAAATTTTGTTTTTGGCTTAAAGAGCTCAACTCTCATTGAATGGTCTATTAAAATAACATTCCAGCGTAAAACTGACATTTGGCTTTCCCTTTGTGAAACAGTTTTAGGTTGCATCTCATGATGCAGTGGCAGACTATGTTAAAGTAACAGATGTTTTCTGAAGATCTCACACATTCAGCAGTGGTTTCTGCAGTTTCCCTACACAGATTTCTCTGGAGTTTCTGATTTTCTTCACAGTATTATGTACTGTAGATGGTGAAAAAATTCTTTGTAGTTTTGCATTGAAAACTATTCTTTTCACAACTCAGTTTTGCTTGCAGAGACTGAGCCATTGGTGGATGCTTCTTATATTGGTGGCTGGTGGGCAGTGGTGGCCTAGTGGTTAGGACACTACCTTTGAAACCTGAAGGTCTCAGGTTCAAGTCCCAGCCCGGGCACTACTGAGGTACCCTTGAGCAAGGTACCGTCCCACCACACTGCTCCCTGGGTGCTGTTGATAGCTGCCCGCTGCTCCACATGTGCACATGTGATGGGTTAAATGCAGAGGTTACATTTCACTGTGGTGCTTGGGTGTGTTCACAATGACAAATAGTCACTTTACTTCATGCTTCTTTTGAACCCAATCATGATCACCTTATTGCAGAATGTTCAGTTGTACATACAGCAGACTGGTAAAATCAAATGAGGTAACGTTGGCTCAGAGTCAGTTGTTGATAAACAACCTGAAAAAAGCATATAAGCCTCATTGGGGATCTCATGTTCCCCCAGAAACATTTAAAAGTGCCACCTCAACTGTGGCACTGAAAAATTTTCAATTTGAATCGCAGTGTCTGTTTGGCCAAGTGTACTGGGATTTCTCCAAAGAGTTACTCTTTCTCCAGCAAGCTATTGTTAATGTGATTTCCATACTGCCATTCATTTTTCAGCTATTACAGATATGTTCATCAAAAATAATGCATTCATTGCAGTATGGATAGATATTTTTTTCAGTTATGTGGGGTGGCCCCAGTGTCCTGAAATGCTTCCATAGTTTCTCTTATCATTGTTAGTACATAAAGACCAACGAAGCCATTTAAATGACTTTCAAAACCAACAACTTAGTCAAAACCTATAAAAAACATGCATTTTAAATGTTTCTGCAAAAAAGTCAATTACCTAATGAAATACTGGGTTATTAAATTATAGATTAAACTACATTATATTGCCATTCAAGCAATTAAAGAAACCTTTTACACACTGAATGTCTTGACACCACCCTTCAACTGGGTTTTATTTTAGGAACCCTCATCACACCTCTGCATTTTTAGGAAGCGTTAATATTATGTACATAGAAGACCATTCATCTCACAGCACAAACACAAACAGCGTTGTGGCTTAGAGCCTTCACATTGCTATGTAGATGAAGTCACTATAGTAATTCTACAATCTACCTTTGACTTGAAAGAAACATTTTTGACGGCCAGAATTCAGAAATCTTATCACTTTGATCAGGCAAGTATTTCATTCCAGTACTACACAGTAGTACAGTGCTGTAATTACAATCAGAACAGAAAAGTTCTGCTGCTAGGGTTCTACACACTAGCTAAACATTTTAAAACAGAAATGTTCTGCCTACTGTGTTGCAAGAATAATTAGTTTGTTGATGCTGGATCCTCATTTCATGTTGCTATAGCTGATTCTACAATAGTTACGTCTTGTGTATGCAACATAAGTACGCAAATTGGAACAAAGCCACGGTCTCTGTGGTTGACTTGCCACCCTGTTTGAGCCCCAATCCCACGTATAGCCAGTGTGGTGGTCAGACAGTGATCTCATGGCTCTATCACAGTGACTCGTAGCGAGCAGAGCTGTGGCAGGCCCAGGCTGGGTGGACCACCAGGCTCCAGATTAACTCCAGACATCCCGCTGGGAGGCCGCCGAACGCAGGAAATGACCTATGATGTGTCAGAGTAAAACTCTAGCGTCACAGAGGGAGGAGGTCTGGGGCTCAGGGATGTGTGTGTGTGTTAGGGGGTGGGGGAAGACTTCCAGTAAAGTGTGTTTACCATGGCAGAGTCAGACAGGAGGAGGTTGCCAATAAGGCAGCATATGAGCTGAAGAAACACAGCAAGGCTCATATGTTGAGATACTTATAGTGCGAATATACACACATTCACCCAAGACATTTATGGAGAAGAAAAAAAACCAAAACATTGTTTGGACTTAATTGATGAATGTGTGACTCGTCTAACGGATCTTTCACAAGTCTGTGCTGAACAGATGTAAATAAGCTCAAAAAGACCAGACTACTTTACAAGAGCTTGCTAAAAGACACACTGCTCAGGAGTCCCTGTTAGGGCCTCCTGTTTCTTGGATGGCAAACTACATTTTCTCCAAATCATTCAACACACTGCTGCCTCCTTGTGGCAGCAATTGGATAAAAAAAAATTATGCAAAAAAAAGCATATGGCTACATACAGTTGGTAATAGAGGACAGCCAAGTTAAACTTGCATTAGATTTTTAATTAGGCTTTAACGGGTCCACCAAGATGGTTGAACTATACATTCAACTCCTTGCAATTTAAAATGTACAACATTTAACAAAAATAAATCCAACCATCTGCACCATCTACATTTAATAGTAAAATTGGTCTCCAGCCAAACAAAATTAGTGCCTTCAGAACAACATACCTGACACTGCAGTGTCAAAACTATGCCAAGAATATTTCATATTTCACACTCTGATAGAGTAGCTAAGACCCAAGACAGATTATCAAGAGACACAAACAGACCACAGAATGTTGATGTTGTACAGTAGCCACCATTATGCTGTTATCAGGCAGAAAACCGAGTCTATCAACTCTAGGAACAATTAAAACATGCAAAAAAGAAAGAAAAGAAAAACACCAAAAACATCAAAGCAAATCAGGCTGCGTCATGGAGGTCTGTTTTACTACAAGTGTACAGTGTATCAGAGGTAATACTGCTGTGGAGGATAAACACTAAACACATATCCAGTAAAATGTAACAAGGACCCACTAAAAGGCAAAACTGTGCAGAGTAAAAAAAACTGGTAAAAAGAAAAATGGCACCTCATTACACACACTGGATTTGAGGCTTTTACACTTTTACATAGGACACGACAGGAAGGCCATCATTAGGGATTATGTGGGCACAGACTGTTTTTTACCCTTTTTTAAAAGGTAAAAAAACTATTTCAGTCACCTCACAGCACGAGGGACACTAATGGGAACGGAAAGAGGGTAGACCAGCTACATGTTTTCAGTGGGGTGAGGGACCACTAGGGTGGGCTTTCAGAAGCCAGAGGGGGTTAGAACGTTCATGTCACGGTGTTTGAGCTTGTGGGGTCGTGTCATCTGCCGCTTGCTATCCACAGTGGGGATCTCCATCTTGGGTGGAGCTTTGAAGTTGGTCGGATCATCAGCCAGCCGGGTGGCCTGTGCCTTCATGACCTCCATGGGGGTTGGCTTCTGGGCACCCTTGTAGGACTGCAGGGCAAAGCCCCCTGTGGGAGCAAGAGAATGTGATTAGCCTGATGTTGGGCTAAATGATGAAAAGGGAAAAAGCAAAAAAAAAAAAACATCATCAGTGTTAATTTAGAAGCTCTGAGGGGCTTTTTGCACAACATGATTAGAGTGTTGGACTTTGCCTATGTAAACAGCTCAGGAAGCCCAACAAAAAACCCCAAAAGTCTGTGTGTTTGATGTGGTCAGTCAATATATGCAATGGATAAAATTTACAGCATTTCTTGGTACTGTTACAATATAGAATCCCTTGTTTTAAATCCAATAACTCCAATTAACCCATGATTTAAAGACAGAAAAGGCAAAATAAATCAGATTTCTATAAATTGATACAAACAGAAATAGATTATATCAAATCGGAGTAAAAAAAAATTAATTTAGGCCTATACAATTGAGACACAAAACACAGGTAGACTTGACTCCAGCAGTAATGTTAGTGGAGCATTATACACTTTATAAACTACTCAAATACATTTTTAACCACGTAAGTCATGCATTCAAGTAGTTCAGATTAATTTACCTGTGGTGCCTGGTTCTGCTCCTAGGTCAGAGGTAGACTTGTGGATCTGGGGTCTGGGCCCAAAGACACTCCAGCGCTCCACAGCTACATCACCTGCTCCCAGGTCCATGCTGGAGCTGGAGCTGAGCTCGGAGCTTGTGAGGGAAGCCACTGAGCCCTGGCTGCTGAACCAACTTCTGACACACACATACTCAGTAAAAAAAATGTTTACATCAAAAATGAATTAAAAGTCTTTCTCAAGACAGACACTGTACCTGCGCTTCTGTTTGGGGGATGACTGAGGGGTTCCGGTTGGGGTAGACTGGGCAGAAGATGGCTGCTTCTCCTCCTTGATGTCAATATTTTGCATGTGCAATTTCTTCAAGATAGGAGATCCCATGAAAATAAGTACATTATACCATATGGGGAAATTCAGTAGTTGCATCTCTATTCCCTTTTTGTACTTTCTTAAATCTGCTTTAAATATGTGTAAAAAGTGGTAGATGGTAACCAGTATACATGCCAGCCAATGGCAATTCATGGCCATCCAGCACCCACACAAGTCTCTTATAGAAGAAGGTAAGTGATAAAAGCAGAGAAAACCATGAAAATTGACAAGTTCATGTGGGCAGCGGTGAACTAACATTCACAAAGGAGGCCTCAGACCAAAAATGTCCTCTTTATCTGCACCATACAACACACTTTTAGAGAATATAATGGCTCACGAGCAGATTACATTTCTGCCCAACAGCTCACCTGCATTGACTCTGCCATGCGGTGGTAGCGGGTCTCTTCAGCAGCCAGGCCTTTGTGTGGGGTGTAACCTGTATCCGTCAGTCCTGCCCTTTTTTCAAAGCTCTGAATGTTCTCCTGGGTCTGCTCTAGTGTACAGAAGAAGAGGCACAGAGTGAGCATCGGTTGTCGTGATCATGAGCTGGGAACAGTGCTACTGCTATGCGCAATTATTCTTGCTGCAGGAATTTATTCTGAACGTAAGCAAATAAAAATAATAGTGTATTGCTATGTATTCATGTTCGAAACTGTTCATTAGACAACAGCTGCGCACTGTGCTCATTGCTCTTACTGATGATGAGGGAGTTCATGAGGACTGAAGCTTTGGCCTTAACCACTGGAGCTGGTGACTGGGAAGGCTCAAGCGTAGCCGCGTTCTTAACAGCATTCTCGGATTCATCCTCCTGGGAGAACATAAAAATCAGCCTTATAGTGTACGACAAGTAAATGCCACCTTGGTGTAACTTCATCTCTTTACTCATGCAAAACTACAGAATACCAACAAAGTTTTAGGTCTGTTCTCTACAACCCAAATTCCAATAAAGTTGGGACGCTGTGTAAAATGTAAATAAAAACAGTAAAAATGTAATATTTAAATTTGCAATAGAACAGATCAAATGTTTAATAATATTTTAGTAATTTAGTAAATGCACTATTTTATGAAAAAAAAAGGAAATTTTGAATTTGGGGTCATGTTTACCATGTTTGAGAATACACCCCCATACCATCAGAGATTCAAGTTTTTGAACTGAATGCTGATAGCAAGCCAGATGGTCTTCCTTTTCAGTCTGGAGAACATGGTGTCCATGTTTTCCAAGAATTTCAAATTTCGATTTCTCTGACCACAGTAAAGTTTTCCACTTTGCCTGAGTCCATTTTAAATGAGCCTTGGCATAGAGAAGATGGCGTTGTTTCTTAATCATCTTCACATGTGGCTTCTTCTTTGCATGATCGAGTTTTAACCTGAATTTTTAAATGGCAAGGCGACTTGTGTTTACAGACAATAATTTCTGGAAGTGTTCCTGAGCCCATGCAGTGATGTTCATGACAGAATCATGCCTGTTTTTAATACAGTGCTGTCTGACCTGAAGATCACGGACATCCAATATTGATTTTCGGCCTTGTTGCTTGAGCACAGCCAATTCTCCATATTCTTGGAATCTTTTGATGATATGTACTGTAGATGATGAGATATTCAAAGTCTTTGTAATTTTATGTTGCGGATCATTATCCTAAAACTGTTCCGAGAGACACGGCCTCCCTAAGAAGCTCAATTTATACTCCGTCATCAACCTAATTAATTGCAAAATGTTTCATTAATATGTTCCAAAATGTTTTTATTTATATCTTGCACAGCATCCTGAATTTTTTATATAATGCACTTAGTTATTCATTATGTTTACTTAATGCATAGTTTAAAAAAGCAAACTAAAAACAGGTAACAAACAAGTAAATTTGGACAAAATCTCAGTTTGTAAATAGTATTAAACACTACACTTGCATGGGGTGTTTGTCATCACTCAACCATTTGTACAAAAATCACTTTAATTTTGCACAGAACTTCGATGAAAACCCACCTACCCCACCTATCTTAAAGTCAGTCAATCATGTATTTTCACTGCAACAATTATAAATAGTGTACCTCAGCCAATCGGGAGAACTTTCTGTCAGGAATGACTGGCCTCCTCCACAGGTTGGTAATGTTGATGTCAGAGGGGGGAGGAGACATGGGCCGCTCCAGGTTGTCATCGTAGCTCAAGGCTCGGCGGGTCATCCCAGCTGGGACGGACATGCCCCCAAACAGGCCTTCACTCACTCCTGAGCCCGCCTCTAGGGCTGAAAACAGAAAACAGATTAGACTACGGGTGAACAGGATTACCAATGACAACACCTGATGCTGACGTCAGCTGAACTGCATTTTACCACATCAAAAACAACTGCAACCAGATATGTCTCAAGGCAACAGAGTATTTGCATGCTCCAGGCGACAATCTCTGAGCTCACATGCTAAAATGTGACAACATACTAATGCATTGTCCGCAGAAGGGAACCCTCAGGTCCTTTAAATGATTTTGGGAAATTTGGTCATTTGTTTTTTCCATTTTTATTTTTAAAAATCATGTTGGTAATTAAAGCCCAAGTGCTGTAAAAATACTCCTTTTAGAGGTGCTGGCTGGAAATAAAAGGATAAAATTCGTTAAAATGTCTCAAGATATAAGACCTAATTAGAATGTTTTTCTTTGCGTTGTCTAGAAAGATATAGCTTAACAAGTGCTCCCAATGGTTTGGCCTTCAGATGCTGATTGGAAGTCCACTGTGTCCACACCAACATAATTTGAAAGGGGAAAGAAATAAACCAACAATCTGTTGGTTTTCAAATGATTGGACCAGTTTCACAAGGGAAATGTCATTTCAAAAGTCAAAAGTCTTCTGGAAATTCCTATATACGTTATTTTCTGATGTATAATGGCAGTTTTGTGCCTGGACTTTTTTCCTGAAAGAAACACTCTAGAAATGCTTTGAAGGTAAAATTAATGTTAATATGTTTGTGAAAAGCTTCATATAAAACATTAAAATGTGTTTTACAAGCTTCACATGTCCGTGTTTAGTCAAGTACCACCCAGAAATGCTCAATGTTCATGTGCAATGCCATTTGGATCTACACAAGGATGCTAATGTTAACTAGTGTTACAGTACAGTATGCACAGTGTTGATACTAATGACCCAAACTGAACACCTAGATCTACAAAGCTCACCACTGACTGTTGAGACACCTTTGAACAAACAATTTGTCCTTGCTGAAGGTGACATGAATCAAATGTTCTTTTCTGGTTACTTTTACTGTACAACACTGGTTAATCAAAGCCAAATAGTACAAATGTGGGGAGAAAAAAAAAAAAAAAAAAAAAAAATCAAAGATGAGGGGGAAAAAAGACCATTAGCGATCTTCTAGGACCTCAACACTTTCCACTAAGAAAGACATGACAGATTCAACAAAACCAATTCAAAATGTTAAAGCAAAATTTCAAGCAGAGTATGTCCTTACCTGGAATGTCTCCAGGTCTGGACACCATGGTCACTTAAGAGCAACTTCGTCTAAGGTGAAAAAAGTGCAACAAGGTAGGAATAGCCAACCAAATGGCAGACTGGATCCAGGCTGTGAGAGTATAGGAAAGGAAAGACTAAAATTACTATTGCAACACTCCAGATAACATTATGTACTTAATTAAGTCAAGTTTAATTCATCCATATAAAATGAAAATTAATTGAAATGTATAATGTTGGGTTAAAATAATTTATTTTCTCCTGTGTATCTCCCACTGAAGAAGTCAGCATGTAAAAAGGCCACCATGGTACAGCACAAAGTAGGATGAAGGCCTAATGATAACTTAAGATATGGTTTCTTGACCTCAGACGTGCTGACTTCACTTAGAAGCAACTAGATGCTACAAAGGTAGAGATGCTTAAAAGGGTGAAACAATATTATTGAAATACTGTGTTTTGAAGAAGACAAGTAAACTGCATGACAAAGCAAATAATAAAGGTTAGACAAAAACCTACTAGCAGGACTTATCTTGAGGAAACTCCTAGAAGAGCAACTACTTTATTTCACATTGCAAAAAAGTATTTAAGTGAAAGTTTTACAATTATTAAATATTTTTCAGTGGCAATATTGTCATTTAACTAGTCAAATATAAACTGACTAGAAACACTGACACTTCACAAAAATGTCAAATATTGACAACTTGAGTAACCTGAGAACCTCAGTATTGTTTTTTCAATTGATCCCATCAGTCTGCTGCACAGTTCCGGCCTGAATTAGATAATGCAAGATGATCCCAGTTTCTTGTATTTCATAACGATTGTGCAGATTGAGATTTTGCATTCGGCAGGTCATTATAACAAATTCAGTTGACACAAATACCACAAAAACAAAATGATAACACCCATGTACTTTAATATGCACTCCTTTATTACACTTGAACATTACATTTTGCAGACTTATAGTCCATATGGGACTTCCTAAAGAGTTTCTTTCAGACTAGCGGTCACAGAGATGTCGTTGCAAATGCTCATCAATATCTTCCACATGTGATTTCATGCTGGAAGGAGTTCTTCTCCTTTTGGCATTTAACAACAGACCAGACCACGTGTATGTATATATAGGGCATTCCTGCATTCCTGGTGTTTGTAGAAAAACAAGTATAAGCCAAATGTTTCCAGTGGGATTGAGGTCTGTTTAGTTGCTGAATTGACATCCCACAGAATATATAAAGCACAGGAAAGAAAAGGTAAGTTCTTATGAGCATGCTAATGAATAACCACAAACATAAGTACAACTTCTGGATTTTAAAGGCATATAGAGTAGTCTACATACTGTAATTATTTAATTTTTTCCCCATTTCAGTACACATCTCTTCAGTAAAAACGACCTATTATTGCAACATGAGTGCATCTTGCTGTGCAAACTGGTGAGAATGTGATAATGAAGACAAACAAATGAAGCACGCAGTACGAACCAGAAGTGAAAGCTCTGTACAAGAATAGACAGTTTCTTTTGGTTTCCTTCTACAGACTTACCAAGAGCCCTCAACATATGCTTGTCAACCTTGAAAGGTTGTTTCAAATTGCAAATTGTCTGGGTTATATGAGTGAGAGCTAAAGACAATATGCTTTACAACTCAAATATGTAGCTGTCAATACTAAGCTTTCCTGAATGTGTTCCATTCTGGCATAGACCGTGATCTGCATTAATGTTTAAACTGCAGGAAAAGCATCAGTCAGTGAGCACATTTCAGTATAAAACTATTTATTCTGGTTAAATAAGGTGATGATGCAATAAGGTCCACACATGAGCCCTGAGCAGTGGCTAAAGGACACTAGGGTTGCTACAAGGTCAACAATTTTGAAAATTCTAACACCAAATAAATACATCTTTAATGATAATGATAATAATAATAATAATAATAATAATAATAATAATAATAATAATAATAATAGGTTGGATTTAAACAGCACTTTTCTCAAACTTTACACATGCACAGCGGGAAAAACCTGTTAGGAAGAGGAGGAAGGAGAAAAAGAAAGGTCTTCATGAAAAGAAAGGTTTTTAACAAAAGTGGGAAAAGACGTGCAGTCGCGTAGAGATTGTGGAAGAGAGTTCCAGAGTTTGGGGGCAGAAGCACTGAATGACCCATCACCCATAAAGGTAAGGCGGGTACAGGGAGCCTTCAAGAGATTAGTACCAGATGACCTTAGAGAGCGAGGTGGGGAATAGGGCACAAGAAGATGGCTAAGATATGGAGAAGCAAGAGCGTTTAGGGCTTTAAAAGTGAGAAATAGTATTTTAAATTTAAATGTAATGCCCATATTTTCCATTTATAGTTCTTGCATACTAGTTTTAAAGTGCCTGTTCATGTGTGTTCAGTCTGCTGTCAAAGGTAATAGTATATATACAGCTTAACAACATATTGATATTGTTTTAATGACTTTTATGGTCCTTTAGAATCACTTTATATGACTGAAATGAACGGAAAATAAGTTTTCAATTAATTATTTCAAAACTACAAGCGCACACCTGCAGAGAGGACTTTGACAATAGATTTTTCAAACCTTTAATGACTGAAATATTTCCTGGTTTCCTCAAGATACCTGTATGCAGCATGGGTCAGTGAGTGGCATTATAAGGAAGTGCAGGGATAAAGAAACATGTTTTACAGGTTTATTATTAATGCAGGAACTCTGTATTTAGTAACTTACTCGATGGAGGGGAACTAGTGTTGAGGGAAAAGATTTTTAGTGGAAAATATGAGGCTTATTAGTGTTTTTTTAAATGCATCAGATCTATATGACATACCTGATCCACAGTAGGGAACAATTTTTTTCTCCTCCTGAATATAAGGGTTTCTTGATATGCCTGTTATGTTAAATGGTCTGACTGATACAGAGATATGCTGGGGGGGCGCAAGAGCTATTTATCCAGAAAAAATGGGTAAATAGTTTTATGTTCAAATTTTGTCTTGCTTTAGCTTGGTCTTATCCTCACAACCAATCGTGAATGTTCATGTTAAATAAATAAATAAATTATAATTTTTTTTAAATCACTGCATTATGGACACCGATACATACAGTATGTGGTCAATGTGACGTGTGGTAACTGTCTGCACTGTGGGTGAAAGGTGCTACCGTGTTCTTTAGATACCTCACTTTTCCAGGAACAAGCAGTTAAACACACAAAACACAGTGAATGGTGTGTACTTACCAGTGAAGGGCACTAAGGCCTGGGGTACTGCTGCTATAGCACAGGGTCCTGCTGATTCACGCAAAGTGAAGGTTGCGCTCTGAGCATTGTGGAACACCAATGAACTACAGGCAGTAATCAACAATGGATAACTAGAAAGAAAGCAAGACAGGCATTAAAATTATTCCCTGTATCAGATGCATTTTACACTGATCTGGGATCAGTGCCACAATCCTAAAGATTTTAACTGAACAGTTTAGTTCTATATATTTGTAGCAAGGACACTACAGGCAGGGAAAAGAACAGCTGATATGTAATGGAAAACATTTCCAGTTATACAGGAAAGGTGGTACTGATCCTAATACAGCACTGATGATGTTGTGTATGTATAAAGCAAGGTAAACCATGAAAAAGATCTTAGTGGTGGTTTATAGTGGTCTACCTATAAGAGCACACAGAAGTTAGATTAGGGTTTTAAAAAAGTATAGTTCTTTCAACACCATTAAAACACAGCATGATGTAAATATCAGGGGCATTTCTTAAACCCAACTGGGATTTTTCTGAAAATGATCCACAAATATAAAAAATAAAATATAAGCCTAACACAATTATTGGTAAAACACAGCACAACCAACACGGGGGTGAGCGATCGAAGAGGATAAACACAACGCGCCTGGCAAACATTAAAGATGTCCAAGCTGAGCGGGCTAACACATAGAAACGCCAAAGGAGTATTTTGTAAAAGACATAAACCGAATCTCATTGACTGCAAATTTCAACGTGATGCATGAGCAGCACAACAAACAATTCAAACTGCTGAGCACACCGACAACACTGCCCAGACATCCCCCTCACTCGCCAAGAGAAAACATTACTCAGGCGCAGAGGTACAACCATCAACCAGAGAAGTTTCTTTGCGACTTCTATGTTGCAGGACACAAACAGCTTACATTATAAAATATTGAAATATTAAATATTTTAAGACGTTGATGTTTGGTTTATCTTCGCGTGTGGGCGCCTGTAGGGTCATTACCACTAAAACATTATGTAATCGTGAAGCTGTGCGAGCACTCGCTCACTGTGCAGACCTGACGAGAACAAAAACCAAACTGAACGTCAGATGAAAGATGAGAAATAGTAAACACTCCAAATTTAACCCGATAGTAACGCCGGTTATCTCTTAACCGCGCCGTCGTTTCACCTGAAGAGTCTAAAAGACGAGCTAACGGTTGCGCATCGAGCACGGCAAAACAACGCAAACACCTCAGTTACCTGGTACAACGTTCCTGCGGCCACCCACCTATCTGTCGGTAGCTAACAGTACAAAATATATAACGACGATACTGGAAATAGAGCGGTGAATTCACTATTTGGCTGTATTTGAACAGCGTCGGCTTTTGTTCCTGCCATAACTTCCTGTAAACTGAGCGAGGTGAAAACACAGGCCCGAAACAGCGGATGCTAAAATCTCGTTAAATCTCGCAGTGCTTTAGGGGATCGACGCGCAGCTGCTGTGCCTCGATTAACCGACAGGGGGCAGTGAGTGATCACAACATGAGACCGAGGCGAGGTTTCATTTACTTTGCCGAACCGATTCTTTTAAACCGCTCGGTTCAATGATTATTTGAAGCACAAGCCACTTTATTCTCTTCCCCTCTATCATTACACACATCGAGTGAGTCTGTATCTTCTGCTCGGATAAATTAAATGAACAAAAACCTGAAGTGGGAACATTTACAATATACAAAATAACACACAAGATCAACAAGGTAGTTTTTAAAATCTTAAAAATTGTTAAAGAAATTGAACTTAACATCGGATTAATGATCACGGATTTATTACAAATTTATTCAAAAGCTTGAATCTATTCAAAAGAATCGGTACAAAAGAATGATTCTTTCGAGTCTTACATTGGTACACGCCATATAAATGAACCCATCTATCAATAATGCTACAGTCTGACTACAAAGTGTTTTGGGGGTTCATCCGTCACAAGGTGAGCAAATCAAGATCGTTCTTGGCTGTTTTGTTTTTGCTTCCTGTACCATGTGACACATTAAATGATATCTACATATGCTTATCCATATATGCATATCTGCCAGCCTTAATTTGAAAAGGGAACGTTCGAACGTTTTTATCGATTACGGGATCTTTTCTGTCTAAACTGATATATTGTGTAATTATATAACGTCATAACCTGTCTTGCTGTATTTGCTGTGTACGTTGTCCATTATTCTGTGTAGTTTTCCTATAATGTGCTTTCTGAGTATGTACTTTTTAAAATATCAGTGTATCTTTATATTTTTACTCTCCTGTTCATGTAATTGCACTGGTTGTCAAAAAACGTTGTGTGATTGCTATTACTGTACAGCTTTTATCCATCCAAATTTGTAATTAAAATAAAATATAATGAATTAAATGAATGAACCCATTAAATCCTTATGGTGAGTTGGGCTCTAGTAGATACATGACACTAGCTAATTGTAGCTCATGTGTGGAGTAGCGCCACCTAGTGAATAGGTTCAGTGCAGAAATCTGGTGCTTCTTTAGCCAACATCCTCTGACACAAAGGTTCAAACTTCTCAAAAACAGACACGCTGCATCACTACCACAATCTTGGAACACACACCAGAACTGTGAAATTCCATTCCATAGGTGGCGCTGCAACAGACGATATCTCCAAAACTGCTTAAGCTAACATTTTTGCAGCGGTCATGTTACACACCGCAATGCGGTACGGCCTGGGGGAAGCATTAATTAAATAACAGAAACACACAGACAGAAAACAAAGAAATACAACACAGACAGTTTATTCGCTTAAAAAAGTGAAAAAAATCTAATGAACACAATTTTGAAGACTTTACAAATAACATTTTATTTCTCCATATAATATTCATTTTTTTACTCAAAACATTGGCATTCATCATAATAATTTAAAGGACTTCAAATGCATAAATAGAAAATCATTTACAAAGTCATGCAACTACTGTTTTGCCTCTAAGGTCCATCATTAACAGTTAAATTACCTGCAAATACTCAAACACCAAATCAATGCTGGAAAGGATTCAGGGTCTGTGAGTGAACAGTCATATTAGGATAACAGTGCAGTAGATTAGTGTTTTTTAAATATATATTTTGTTGCAATTAGGCTTCAATGTCAGAAAAAGATTTTTCAAGGTGAAATGCTTGAGGGTCCATTTTAAAGTAAAGACGGTGGTCTCTGACACGCCTCCGCTCCAATATGGATGAACAATCCCTTTAGAAGCTAGGGTTTGTGCTTACACGATGGCACTCAGCTCTTTTGGTTTAGCTGATTAACGCGAAGCTGGTCCTGAATAGAATGACTATTATTACAATTATTACAGCTATTATGCAGCTGCAGGCAGCAGATGGCAGTGAATTATTGTGTTAGTGACACCACAAGCCTAAGGCCCAATAGTACACTGCATCCTAAACCTTTCCTTTGAGAAATTTTATGATTTCAGCAGTTTGCTTCTCATCCAGCTGGGCATTTAAGACCTCTTTGGGAAACACATAATTATTAAATGTGTATATCATTAATAAATGTCTAAACTCTGAGACACTTATTTGACATGTATAGTACATCCAAGTGTATAAATGTGAACAAAAAGATTGGGCAAGAACAATGTACTAGATTAGTCTTCTATGGCCTTTAGGATTTAAGCTTTGCAGTTGTTATTAAGCTTCTACATTTTAATGGCTGATAAATGGGACTTTTGAATTACCATTAAATATGTCAGCATATCTTTGGAAGCATGAAATCTGATGTTTTGCCCTAGCTGCCAGATATGCACACTTGTAAAAAATAGAATCCTGGACATAAAAATGCAAATAAATCTCATAACAAACACACAGTGATATACTTATCTGTTACGTTGTGCATTGTCTCATTGTCCTGACCTCAGATAAGCTATGTATAGAGTGTCTTAGCTTAGCACTGCAGTTTTTTTTATGGTAAAATTTGTTTTTTTTCTTCTTCTTCACCAAACAATGTTAAAGGCATCCAACAATCAATACAGTTATTGATCACAATTGGACACGACTGTACTGACACTGATCAGTTTTTTAGCAATGACATTCACCGTAACTCTACACTATGGTGTGGCATTAACACGTCACCATCTATAGGGTCACTTTTGCTTAGTTTACATCAAGAAATGTATATGCATATAAACCTGCATTGAAAAAAGTGATGTATTGAATTCCCCTCATTGAAACGTACATTATTACCACATGAATCAAATACATTAAATCAACACATTTATATGTTTTAGTTTACTTACTCTTTGAAATAACTGTGCTAATCAGAATTATTTTACTCAAATGGAAATGGTGTAGTCTTTTGAATAGAGTAAATTCAATCCATTACTCTTCTCAGAAGAATTCCTCTGTTTGCCATTTCATTTTCCCTGTACTGATAAATGTCAGAGCTTTTGCTCTCTGGACAAAGTCGCATGCTTCGACTAGCCTACTTCTCTGCAATGGCGGGCAGCATGCAAGCTCGGATGCGGGCCTCTCTCCACGCGCTCCGACATTCGGCTATCCAATGTGACACCATGGTCTGCTTGTCCATGCAGCGAATGCTGCTTTTCCCTCTCCAGCCAGTGGTGGCGCTGTCGAGCTTAGCCGGAATGCTGCTGCGGACTCCATCATCCAGCTTCTTCCTGCTGACCGGTGAGCGCTGCAGAATGGTGGGCGATGGGACGGATTCAGCCAGGCCCAGCAGCTCGGGACAGCTGCTCTTGCGTTGGCCTTCCGGACCAGGACGCCCCCTTCTGTTTGATGGTGCTGCTGCACCTCCATGGCTGTATAGATACTCCAGTGGGTCAGCTGAGCCAGGACGATCCCGTCCACCCTGCTCTGAGTTCTGGGGAGCATGTTCTGACTCCACCTCCTCCCTCTGGGCCGGCTGGACCGAGGTGGCACTGCTGGATGTTGCAAGGGGATGGTGGAGCTGTAGTGGAAGTGGCTGGTGCAGGCGATGCAGACGCAGGCAGGGTTTGGGTGAGTCCAGCGTGCTGAGGGACAGGATGTCGCGGTCAGGCTCGTGCAGGGGGAAGGTGGGGCGGGCAAGCTGGCAAATGGAGTGGAAGTAGTCCTGTGTGCTGGTGTGCTGGCTGTTGGTCTGGTTCAAGTCTTGCACCAGCTCCTCGTAGCCCTCCCGGATGGTGGGGAGGCCTCTCTTAGCCAGCAGTCTGGACCTGGGCCGCATGGCTGCAAAAGAAGAAGTTGTTCTCATGATTTCGCAAACAGATACTTAACATATGTTGACATACATTGAAAGTGAACAAAATGTGGTGAAAATGTTAACGCACTAATGCACACTAACGCATTTCACCACATGTATAATACTGTTACTACTGGAGCCCCATTAAGGAAGGGGTTTTTGGAGATTTCCAAGGGCCCAGCACAGATTTTTATAAAATTTTGGGCCAAGTATTATATTTTTACATAGGCCCAAAAAACCCTGGATATTCATGTATGTGTGTGTGTAAATATATATGTATATATACTTGAATTTCATATATATCTTTAGCTACAATTTACATAAATACAATGTTATTATCATTATAATTATAATTATAAACAGGTTTTGCCATCTCACATGGGCCGCAGGGAGACTGTAGGAGTAGCAGTTTATTTCTATTTGACATTCTACAAGATAGAAATCATACAGTTATTTATGTGTAATAAGATTTGGAAAAAATAGGTTTTTAAATAATTTTGCAGTTTACTCTTAGAGGCACTCGCAAAGAAAGAAACAAACACATATCAGCCATACTGACACCAATCAGCACTAACATTAACACCACCTGCCTAATATTGAATTAGCCCCCCTAATGTTGCAGAAACAGCTCTGACTGTGTGTGTTCTGACCCCTTTCTATCACCCCCTGAAAGATGCCATTGTATAATGAAATAATGAAATAACTATATAGTCAGTGTTATTAATTTTACCTGTCAGTGGTGTTAATGTTATGGCTAATAGGTGTAAAATATCTATAGTTATTGTTGTCCATACAGCTTACAGAAAACAGAGCCTGCATATGTTACGATATGTGTTTGTAGTAACCTCAGAATTGAAAGGGGTTCTTACTGAACAGTTCCTTTAATTTTTAATTCTCGCTTTCTTCATACTGTAACTGCAAATAATCGATGCATATACTGTGAGACACGGCTTACAGGAAAATGTGCAAGCCCTGTCTCCATGGTAACTCCTCTCTCCATCAGATCTCAGGGTGTGCTCAGATTTCGTTGCAACTGGAGAATGCACATGCACATGTAACACACACTCACACACACACACACACACACACACACACACACACACACACACACACACACACACACACACACACAAA
>JBBPDA010000025.1:10723458-10737228 GCA_037974385.1 Arnoldichthys spilopterus
CCTACGCACGTACACACACACACACACACACACACACACACACACACACACACACACACACACATACACACACTTTCCTTCCTCAAAAATATCCCTTTTCAGGTGAACAGGCTTTTCAAGCACAAGTGTGTGAATTGTCGACTATCCCTTTAACCACCTCTGCTTTCCTGTGCCCTACTGCCCCTCTTTTATGTAATCGCGCAATGCAATTCTACCCAACGGGTCATTTCACTGTTCAAAAAACATAATAATCTGCTTAACCTACAGTGGATGCATTAGATGTGATGTAATGGTTGATCTATTTTGAGACTCTGAGTGTGGATGTATGATTGCTTTCTCTGGATGTAGAGCAATATTAACCCTTCAACTGTAGACTCCCCATTCAGTCTTTAAAATTACACTTCATTATGCAGTAACAAATGATTTATATATCTAATACTATCAGATATTCAGCACCTATTCCAAAGGGTTCCCTTCCTGCTATGAAACGTGTAAGGTATGTAGTTATGAAATGCCAGTGGGTCCCTGAAGTTAAGGTGATGTATCAGAGTAGTGCTAATATTGTGCAGTATTGGTGTGTGTGAAGCGTGAGCTATGGCTGCTGTTCTTTCTTTCCTACCTGTGCTGGGTCTCTGGGTGCCTGGGGTCCTTGAGCTTCTCCTATGCCTCCACTTCTTCCTCTCCTTTCTTTTCTTTAGTCCCTCTGCTTCCACTGCTCCCTGCCACAGCACAGTGTTCTACTGCAGCTCCCCCACTCACAGCCAGTGCTGCTTTACCCCTGCTCTCTCTTTTTCTCTTTCTCCTACGTGTGCTCCCTCTTCCTCTCTTGTGCTCACTGGTCCCCCCCTCCCTCCTTCACTCCCTCTCTCCCTCTGTCCCTCCCTCCCTCCCTCCCTCCCTCCCTTGGCCTAGGCTAAAAATAGCATTGCCAGTTCATTCCCATCCCTGTAGCTGTGCACAATCATTTGCAAAATGGATTTGACTGATGTGGCGAGGGAGGAAGGGAGAGGAGAAGAGAGGAGAGGAGAGGAGGGGATGGGAGAGGAGAGGAGAGGAGAAGTGTGGAGGGTAGAGGAGAGGAAAGAAAACAGGAGAGGAAAGAAGAGAAGAGAAGAGGGGAGGGTAGAGGAGAAGAAAGGAGAGAAGAAGAAGGCAAAGTAAAGGAAAGGAGAAGAGAGTAAGGGAGAGGACAGGTAAAGAGAGGAGAGCAGAAGAAAGGAGAGAAGAAGAAGGGAGAGTAAAGGAAAGGAGAGGAGAGGAGAAGAGAGGAGAGAAGAACAGGGGAGGGTAGAGGAAAGGAGAGGAAAGGAGTGAGAATTGGAAGAGTCAGTGGGAAGATTAAGAGGTGGAGAAAGCGGAGGAGTGAAAGAGATAGAGAGAGAGTGGGCAATAGCTTTGTCATACTATGGAGAGATGAGCACTGCTGTCGTGCTTTATGGCTTGTTCTGCAGTAATGGGCTCAAAACACATCAGATCTTTGTACGTGAGCTAATATTTTGTTTGTCCCAAAGAACCGGCCGGTGTTCAGCTCCTGCTGTTTGTTTCCTCAGCTGCAGAGTGAGGCGCACTAGATAGCACCAGGACATTAAATATTTGTTTACAGCCTGAGCAGGGTGTAAATATTTTGCTCTTTTTGGAATAAGGCCTGTCTGGCCAGCACATTCTTTGCATATCACCCCTGAAATATAGGTTCCTCTGTGGCTCTGGGCTAGTATGTAGGGGTTAAACTGGCACAGAACATTTAAGGTAAAGGAGTACTCCAGTCAGTAGTGTCAATATTCACTGGATAGCAATATTCATCTTGTACGCTGCAACATGGTGACTACTAGCTTTAGCAGCATTAGCATTTATGGTTGGGCTAGTGTTGAGCAGAAGTGAAGCCAGAATTGGCCTGATCTACCAGGCAACTGGTTGCAACTAAAGGCTATACATGATATGTATATGTATGAAATTCTGATGGTTCTATTGAGAACCATCCATTGAAAGGTTCTCTCAGGAACTGAAAGTAGTTTTTGAATAGTATCGTCTATATAACCCATCTTGGCACCTTCATTATTAAACAAATGGACACCACAGCATGTGAAAACCCCAGTATTACTAATGAACGTGGTACGCTCACACCAATATTGTCACTACCACACTATCACCACACTAACGTGACAGTGCCATATTGGTGTCACTGCTTTGCTGTGAATGGACCATAGCCCAAATAATACATGATCTGCAGTAGCCTTGTGGTGGTCCCTTTCCATTCCCAGATGAGGAAGAAGTGGTTGATATACTGTGCAGCAACAGATGGCCTACTGTCAGTGTGTAGACCTACATCTAGTTTTGTCATGCAGTCTTCCTGCTAGAAAGGGTTTGCTGCATACAGGGCCGCCAGGTGTTTGTTTTTATCATTAATTTTAGAGATATATCTCCATTTTAAGCTTAGGCCAATGAATGACATCCTTATCTTGGGTAAAGAGAGTTTATTGCTGTGTTTATACATGGTGCAGTGTGGCTATATTAATCCCTCAATGACCCTTTGTCAGATTTATGTTGATGTTTAAAGCTTGCTGTGATTGGGCGGCAAAATCAGGAGTGCCTACATACAAACATAGCTACTGCAGAGCTGATTACACTTACACGGAGCTTTGTGTGCTTGTGTATGTCTATGGCAAACACACTTTCAATCATTCGCTCTCTGTGATCTCAGAAAAGTCAGGTTCTTCAAGGTTGTGAAGGGAGGGGTACAATAAAGCAAGCTCTCACATGCACACTCACATGCTCACACATATGCACACACGGGGTCATATAAGCAGCATAAGGCATCAGCATACTTCATGTGGAGGTGGGCAAACTGACCTTTGCACACTTATGTGCGTACACTCTTCGGCTCCGCTTTAGTAATCAAATGTTTTGTGCCTTTTTCCTCTATTACTGCAGGTGGCAGTACTGAAATTAGTCAAAGTCTGTATACAACAAACAGGGAAACTGTTTAGCAATTCTATTCAAGCATTTACTTTAGAAAGAGGAGGAAGAAGAGTTTTCTCATACTGTCCATTGAGTTTGGCTCCAACCAATCACAGGCTGTCGAGATCCTGGCAAAGTCTGGCAATAACCAATCATATATGGTTTCACCTAACACACTTGGCGTGATGCTGGCATGTGCACAGCAAGGCAAAAAAAGCTCCTAAAAATGTTTGCTTTCTTCTCGTTCAAGCCATTTTATTCGCAGAAGCCAGGCAAACATGGCCTATGCATGAAGTACACAGAGGCCTTAACAATACAGGCCGCAACACAAGTGTGTAGTATTTATTTATTTTTTATTTATTCATTTAATTGTTTAATTTCACATCATAAGTACACTTAATTTTTTTTCCAGCCCAAAGTTTTTTGGACTGAACTGTTTTTTAATCTTCTCTTACAAATAAAGGAGCATAAATGGTTCCTTGGAGTGGTGTCATTAATGATGTCACATAATGTAAGGATTTATGCCAATTAAAGATGTAGTCCTAACTAGGGCTGGGAATCTCTTGGCACCTCACAAGTTGATGCAATTTTGTTTCAGAGGGCTAAGATGCAATGATAAAATGATTACACTATGTAACAGAGTTCTATTTTATTTTTGTTCCTGGGTACAAAGTGCATTTGGCTACTGTTCTATAAAAACTTGGCTTCTGTGGTCAGGATAACAACATTTTGAAATTTATCAAGAACATTCTCGACTTCTAGAATGTCAGGATCTGGAATGGACTAATGGAACTGCCTGCAGTTAGAATAAATCCACCTCCAGATATCCAGTCGAGCTCCTGGGAAGAAGCTCATCCCCCAAGATCTAGAAGACCTAGGTTTTAGAATATATAAGCAGGAAGCTCTGTTCCCAGCTTTGTGAAGTATTGTTTTTTCCAGATTGAATTCTACTGAGCATTGTTCATGTCTATGCTGTTTTGATATTCTGGTTTTAACTCTACCTGTTTTTTGACTCCATATTCTGGAACTGTGAGAACTTTTCAGAAGTTTCTAAAAAACTTTCTGCAATCTTTAAAACGTTCTGGGTCATGTTTCCAAAATATTCGCAGTTTGAGTTAACCTGCATATAGTGTATTTCTTGACTGAAGCCAAAATGCCTCCATACGCTAGCTTTTAATGCAGAGGGTCCTGAGCGAATTTCCCGCTCAGCCATCTAGCATCTCTGTTGGTGCATGCCGTAGACTGTCCGGATGCCGCTCCACCACTCTTTTGAGCTCAGCCTCTTGCATTTCATTAAAATTATATCAATTAACATTTAGAAATTTGTTTTGACATTTGTGTCTGCATCCACATCACAATAGATCTAAGAATCAAATCCCATCAAATCCCCCCACCACCTTGTCCTAACCCTAAACCTAGAACCATGCATCCAAGGCATGATCTATTGTATATTTTAGGGGCAATTTGGGGACCCCTTGCATACCACACAGGGTCCTCAAACATTCAGAAATGGCCCTACACACACACATACTAGTGCACAGTGTACACACAATATATCAATAACCTTGCTAACAAGGCACTGAGCATCAGTTTTTCAGACACAGCTCCAAAGTGTCAAACTCAGTGCTGTTAATGCGTACTGTATACCAGTCTGAAGCTGCTCTGTGAACCAGATCCATGTTTAAATCAAACAACATATTTCATGTCTCACAGCAGTTAAACACATACCTGAGAAGTCAACGCTCCTCTGCACTCTGAATGCTAAACGGCTGATCTGTCGCTTCTTTCTCGCTTGTGATGTTGTTGACACAGCAGCCAATGTTTTTATGCCTTCCACCTTAGCGCTCATGCTCTTTGCCTTATCTGAGGAGCAAGGCTGGAGAAAGGGAGGGATAAATGGGGGCTGGTTAGACGGAGAGGTGGAGCAGCTGCAGTTTGGCACGTTCTGCAGCCCAGCCCTGCTTAATGCAATCCAGTTCCTCACCATCCATCCATCAATTTGGCATTTGTAGGCCTCCTCTCCATTCAAATCACTATTATACATGATCCATCGTTTTAACCATGAGAGTGCATCGGGTGCATGGAAAGGAGGATGAAGAGGAGAGAGAGAGAAGGAGGGAGACACTTGACAGTGCAAAACAAGAGAAAAGAGAGAAAGAAAAGGGGGAGTGTGTTTTTTGGAGCCATCTAAAGTAGGTCAGCAGCCTGAGCCAGATGAAAAAGGAAAAGAGACAGAAGGAAAGGAGTGGAGACGGCAGCCGACGACTAAAGAGGCACAGGGAACTTTATAATGAAGCTTTTTATAGCCTGGTCAGTGGGTGGTCACAGGCTGAGAACCATGGCAACATACGTAATAAAAGGTAATAAAACCTGAACTAGTTGCCCATACAGTCAATCGAAGCTTTCTCATTGAGCTCATGCCAGTCTGGGCCTTCAATGAAGAAAGCAGTGAACTTTCTCTGGAAAAAAGTCATGTGCTTGGTTTCAACCACACAAATTCTCTGTGTACAGCGTTTCTCCATGGGTCTCTTTTAAGGAAACAGTGGTCAGACCTTTCTTGGTTCATTCACTTGCTAATCCTAATGGAATGATTTGGTGATAAATTTCCCAAATATCCCAGATGTTGTCATTGAGCCAAGATATGTTCAGTTCATTTCAGAAATGCTAACTTTATAAAAGAAGCTAAATATAATCATTTGAGACCATTTCTTTTGCTTCATGCATCATGACATTTTCATACAATGTAAAGGGCAGCTGGTGTTTTTAAGCAGAAAAGTAATTTTTAGATATGGACATGACAGATATAAATATCTGTGGTGGGTGTAAGGATAATATATAAAATATAAAATAATATTTTTTTCTTTAATACAGAACATTTGGGTCAAATGACTTGAAACATCATCTGTTGATAGATTTGCCTTAAGCTGGACTGTCATCACAACAAACATGGACCAGCATGAGGTCATTATGAATTTACTGTGTTCCTTAAATCACCTGTGTTTATTTTGATCTTGCGGAGAACATAATCTGTTATGAGGACAGAATAAAGCAACCTTTCCCTTACAAGACGCAGTCTTGTTTTGACTCCATGATAAGACCCCATGTGACAGTGTGGCAAAAATGTGTTAAAGCACCAGCTCTATTGTAGCTGTATGGAAAATCACAAAAAAAAACTTGAAAAGGCAATAAAAAAAGAAAACTGTGATAATGATAATAATAATAAACTGTATTTGTGAAACACATTTTGTACATGAAATTTTTTCACAGGACATTTCGGTCTTTCTTCTAGATGCATATTAGTAATTTTAGCAAAATAAGACACATTCAGTACATTATGTGCTAGCCAACCAACAAATAAGCTAAAATTTGAACTGAATTAACTAGTTAGCTAGCATATTGGATTGCAGAAGGACTTCTACTATCTTGACCTTACTGCTGATTGCAAGAAACTAAAATTATTTATTAATAAAACAACTGCATTTGATCACTTCAAATTAAAATGCTAGGGGTGTAGGAGCTTCACTGTTAACGTGTGTATACCTCCACCCTAAAACACAAAAGAGGCATTAAATTGTCTAGAACTCTTCTAGCATACACATACTTGACCAAACCTACCAGAACAAGCCAAAGCAGGTTATTGAGAAAGAAAGGGAGAGGTTTGTGTGACTATGTTTGTGTGTATTTACTAAATGGAGACTTGACTGTTGTGGAACAGGAAAACAATACATATGGGTTGATATGGGTCCTAAATGTAAACAGGGAAACTTCACACAGAAAGGGTAATATAAGGCCACACATACTCAGTTTTAGGGTGTAAACATTCTGCAGCAGTTTACATGAACATTACAGTCTGGGTCAAAAAGACTTGTTCACCAATAAATTTAACCTTTTTCCAATATATTAATTTAGAAACTGAACTTTTTTGGCACCTTTTTTAGGAATGTGCTAAAGGCTTGCTTTCCCCATTTGCTTGTTCAAAGTCCTTCAGGCTATTAATATTAAGACTGTGTTTGGGAGAAGGACGTGCAAGTAAGTGTGTGTCTCAGCTGGCACATGAAACAAAAGTACAGGGTCATATTGTAAACAACAGAATATTCTGGTTGATTAATAACTCAGCATGTTCTCCACAGCACATGCAGCCTCTCAACCGTGCCCAGGATAGCAACAGTTTCTCACATTGTTCACATCAGCACGCCACATTACTGAACGCTGACCTTTATACCCCCCTCTTCCACATATGGCTACAAACATTGATAACAGAGTGTGTTTAATTAAGCACACTGCCCCAGTCAGTGTACCCAAGGAAACAGCTTGAGGCCCTGTATCATGATCTACAGCAGCTATGCTGGCAAAGACTGTTCTGCATTGCAAATTACAAATATGAGCCAGCCTCAATCATCCATCCAGCTCTGTTTTTCCAATCAGTCTGCTGATTCTGTCATTCAAGTCTTTAATGCATCTTGAATGTAGAGGGCTGATCTGTCCATATATGTGTACACACACATACTGAATGGCCATTACATTAAAACCACCTGCCAATCATACCACAAAACAACTCTGACAGTGGTGCATTGTGTGCTCTGACACCTTTCTATCATAGCCAGTACTTTTGGTCTTCTGTGGGACCAGACCAGATGGGCTAGATTTGCTTGGTCTACATTAAAATTACAACCCCAAATCAGAAAAAGTTGGGATGGTATGGAAAACGCAAATAAAAAAAGAAAGAAGCGATTTCTAAATTTACTTTGACTTGTATTTCATTGCGAACAATAACACAAAATATTTCATGTTTTATAAAAGATGGAAAAGATGTCTTCTTGAAGGTAGCATATTGTGCTCCGAAATCTCTGTACTTTTCAGAATTATTGGTGCCATCACAGAAGTGCAAGTTACCTTTGCCAAGGGAACTGACACAACCCCATACCATGACAGACCCTGGCTTTTGGACTTGTTGTTGGTAACAGTCTAGATAATGCTTTTCTTCTTTGGTCTGGAACACACTGCACCCATTTCTCCCAAAAAATACCTGAAATACTGATTCATCTGACCACAGTACACGTTTCCACTGTGTGATGGTCCATCCCAGATGCCTCTGAGCCCAGAGAAGTCGACAGCGCTTCTAGACACTGTTAACATAGGGTTTCTTTTGGCACAGTACAGTTTTAATTGGCATTTGTGGATGTAACTACGTATTGTGGTACTTCAAAAAGGTTTGCCAAAGTAGTCCTAAGCCCATGTGGTGGTATTGCTTATAGATGAATGACGATTCTTGATGCAGTGCCACCTAAGGGATCGGAGATCATGATTGTTCAGCTTAGGCTTGCGCCCTTGTCCTTTAAAATTCCTTCAGATTCCTTGAACTTTTAATTATGTTATGCACTGTTGAAGGTGAAATATCCAAATCTCTTCTTATCTTTCTTTGAGGAACATTGTTTTTAAACATTTCAATAATTATCCCACATATCTTTTGGCAAACTGGCGATCCTCAGCCCATCTTTGTTCATAAAGGACTAGACCTTTCTTGGATGCTGCTTTTGCACTAAATCATAATTACAATCCCCTGTTGACATCACCTGTTTCAAATCAAATGATTATTTAACCAATTTACCTCATTACTATTCCTAAATTGCTCCTGTCCCAACTTTTTTAGAATGCGTTGCAGGTCTGAATGAAAGGAAAGGATGTATATTTACAAATGAAATGAAGTTGACCAGACAAAACATGACATATTTTGTGTTTATATTGTCCACAATGAAATACAAGTCAAAGTAAATTCAGAAATCACTACTTTCTCTTTTTATTTGCATTTTCCATACCATCCCAACTTTTTCTGATTTGGGGTTGTACATTACCCATGTTTACAATAACTGACATTTATTTAAAGAACCAATATGTATTAAATAAAAATATTTATTTAAGTATTAACAATGTCCTACTTTTGTGAAGTGGAAGAAGTACCTACTGGGCATGTCATCAATGACAGAGAGTGTACACATTCAAGTTCATGTGAATGGCCAATTCAGTATTCAGCACTGCAACATTTGCCAGTCTCTTCTGTGTTTCTCATGTAGATTTTTAATAGAAGCAATTTTCTTTTACAGATACTGTCTGTTTCCATCAGCTCTCTTTACATGTTCAAAAATGAGGCAAGAGGCAAAACTTCCAGTTTGACATGGCTGTTCAGGCCTTTTAGCCTTTTGGCTTTAATAAAAAAATTTTCAAACATCAAATCATCATCACTGTGGTCAGTTGTGCCTCTGCAGTGCCCCATTGCACTGAAAAACACCTATCAGTTAGCTGTGTAAGGGCACGGGAATGACCCCCTCAGGTAGAGGGGGAATTGCCGCCACCCAGAGGTCAGCGCCAGTCTCCTTCTCCCAAATACTAACTGGCCCAGCTCTTCCAGGTGAGGCTGGTTAGTCCCCTAATCACTGGGGGATATAGGCAGAGCCGGAACACAGGATAGATGCGAAGGATACTCATCGTGTACGGTAAACTGAGTGAACTGTGTGGAACTTATTGAGGGAGAATAGAATTGAAGGCAAAAGCATCGATTTCAGCTTAGTCTATGACAGGTGTGTTCCTGATTGACCCTTGCGTGTTTGACTACGGCTCCGGATCACCCCTGACGTCTGTTTGCTGGAAAAAGAGAATAAAAGACTTTTTGTTAACTGCACTGGTTTCCAGACCTCCCCTAATTCATGACAAGCTGTCCAAGAAACTGCCTCAGAAAAGTTACACTTTTTTGATTACTGAAGGTTATTTTCATTTAGAATTTTAATTGTTTTAGAATTTAAAATTTGATTTGGAATTTAAAACAATTTAGTGATTTTGGAACATTGTCATTGGTCTGTTCATCAAGAAAGTTCCACACAATGTAATTGTATGATTTAGAAAAATAAAAAAACTAGAAGTAAAAAATGGAAACAGCACTTTTTTTTTCTGAACAGCGAGAACGTACAGGTAGCTGTCTCCTCAGAGTAATGTTAGTAAAATAACAGCAAGATAATAGTCTATTGCTGTCTGGAAAACACTCAGATTATTAAAGATTAATGCAGTCACTGTTATAGTGAGATATTTTGTTATATTGAGACTTAACTGCTCCTGCAATCAAGTCATATTGTAGGATGCAGGGGCTTCATTGTTCAAGTGTCTACTAAAACTAGGTGTTCCCAAACAAGGAAAAGCTATATGTCTGTTGGACTGTGATAACTGTTGGTGAAAATCTCCAGTCACCAGTCTTCTGTCCTCTTAATCTTCAACTGCAGTATATGTGGTAACAGCTGTTCCCCATAGTCAGGTGTCATTCTGAGAGTAATAAGTTCACCTCTGATAACTACATTTTCCGATTACCTGACTAGGATAAAGCATAGTTAGATGTAAGTTACTGTAAAGCCTGATGGCAGATGGCACAATTGCTTGTTTAATCTGTCAGGCCTCCTGGGTGGGAATACGTCATGCAGCGGGTGGCTAGAATCGTGCGTGTCCTTCGCTGCCTCCACATCTACTTGATCTTATTTGCTTTGATGCGACGTGCTAAAGTCTGCTTCAGGGTCTGCTTTAGTAATTATGACCATGACTCTTTTTTGAGCCATTATCAGCCTGTGTTCTGCCATATTCTCCACAGGGCAACTGTATATGTGTCTTTGTTCTAAATTAAAGTTCTAACTAAGTTCTAACTGTTGTACAGGGCGTGGGGGTGGGGTGGTGGTGGGTGGGGGGCACCAATAAGAATTCAGCAAAAACTAAATTAAATGAACATTTATCAGTTTATTCAGTTGCACTTAACTTGAAACCTAATTTAAACATTTTACACCACTGTTTGTAACTTGTTTGTACAAATACAATATAATTGACAGTGAGAGTCTGACCCTACCTACAGGTTAATACTTCTGCACAGTCCTGATCCTGTTGTATAAATTTGAATCCTGTTGTATAATTTTGATCATCATCAAAAAACCCAACAGTGTGACAACAGGCAGATGTCGTATTTGGTTTCCTTTATTGAGCTGAATGGTCATTTGATCCATTACTGAAGCCTTCCTCCACATTCCTTGGATGACCTGTGGCAATAATAACAATTATCCCTTTCCTCTATTAAAGAAAGCATATTGAAAACAACAGAAGAGTCACTTAAACAAGGACAGGACACACACAGCAGAACTGATGTTGAACATGTCTAGTTACAGTCTGCTCAAATGTTTTAATACCTTTATGGGCTTTGGAAGACACAGTTCTATGTTACTGAAAAGAGAAAAGTATCAGTAACAATCCTAAGATTATCACAGTTGCTGTTTTGTAGGTAGGTCAAGGTTTTAATCACAGGTTAAGGTTTTAATTGGTGAGGTCAGAGGTGCAGATTTGGTGAAGGCAGAGTGGACTTGTCCCTTTCAATGTCTGGAGAAATATTAAATGTCCCTCCCAATTACTCCCTCATAACGCATAGGGATTTTGCTTTTTAACAGTGTGTTGTAGTAAAAAGAATATATACTGTATGTAAATTGATTGTTTAGCACAGCTTGCATTAAAACAAAATGTAGATCTGCAAATCCTTAACCTTAACAAACCCTAAAGTCTGTTTAATTTAATCCTTGCTGGTGCACCCACCCCTAAATCCCTCAGTTCTTCCATGGGTAGGTTGTGCCTGGCAAGGCTGTCACCACATGCTGCAGTTCTGATGCCTTCCGTGCCAACCTGCTCCATATGTATGATTAACTGAGATTGAAGTTTGAAATAAGCTTTTTCAAAGTCCTAAAATAAGAGGGGCAGGTTGGATGGGTCTGAAAAGTAGGTCCCAGTCTTCACTGAACTTTTGTTACCTGTTCAGAAGCAAGTGATTAGCTTGTCCAGCTGCTTGGCCTTTATATCTACAACTGGGTCACTTTGGACAGTCCTTGGAGGGCTAGCCCAAACCAGGTCTACATCTCTGTAAAAAAATAACTCGATGAAGCATTTTAAGGCTTCTTAATTAGTGAGACACGCTTTGCTCTGTGCTATTATAAGGGCAGTGCTGGGAGCATAAACAAAGGCAGAATATGAGCTGTAGCAGCTCATTTATGAAGATGTATATGCGGCGTCTACATTCTTTTCAGGCTGGTGTGACTTCAAGTCTTTTTGAATAAAGGCCCTGAGATTTGTTCGCACAACTGACGCCTTTAGTCTTGCTCTGTAGCACAATAAAGCAGCTAATGCAGTTTCTGAGGTGCGGCTACGCCAAAAGAACAGGGTACAGATGACTGGCATTACACAACTTAAAGTGCATAATCGTGGGCTTAGCTTACTGGAGCACAATGGCATTTTGCCTCTCACAACAAAATCGCATAAATTATATAACGTTAACAAATGGCAAGCTAAACTGCTTTGTAGTCAGTACTCAGGCTATTCTTCAGAGCAGCAGTAGAGGTTTCAGGACCCATTCAATGTTTCTGGAGAAAAATGCAAATGCTGATTAGTATAACTAGAGACTCATCATGTGTCCAAGTCACTATTTACACACTGTATGTGCTGCAGAAAAGAAAGCGGGCAGCTGTGGCCTAATGATTGGAGAAGGGGGCTTTCGACCAGAGAGTCATCGGTTCAATCCCCGGGACTGGCAGAGAAAATGTGGAAAGGGGTGAGTGAGTAAGCCCTCCTACATTCATGGACGATATGACTTTGCGCAAGGCACCCAACACCATAGCTGCCCTCTGGGTGCTATGGGTGTACTCTGGTGTCATGGATGAGTTAAACGCAGAGGACCAAATAAATGTTTATAGTGTGTAAGGGCCACATACGAAAATGCAAAAAGAATACATGAAATATATCAATGTTAACTGTAACATTTTAAGGGTCAGCATTTTAGGCTCTATTTCAACATTTGTGCTTTATTTATCCATTTTTCAAACTCTTGGAATCAAAATCCAAGTTTTTGTTACTGTGCCTTTAAGGCTGATATATGTAAACGATCTCTATTCTGATTGGCTGCTTCATTTATAAAGCAGCCCAGGCTCAAACACTCTTTCTAGCTGTTAAGCTCTGCTAAACTGCTGTAGCCTGAATAGGCACATGCATGCAAATGCACTAGTTTTCATGTCATCAAAAGAGCAATGAACAGACAGCTAATTTGCCATATATGGACTGAATGGGCTTGGAGAGGGATCGGTAGAGAATGTAGAGAATGGTTAGAGAATATAACAGTGTTTACTTACTTAAGTGTAAGTTTATGGACTCTTCTTTCACTAAGTACAGAGAAACATGCCGAATTTATTGTCTGTTCTTACTGACCGTATGCCATAGATGCAGCAGATTAGGCTGAAAAACATTTAGCATTCCTTCAGTCATCTCTGACCTCGTTTTATTCCATTCCACTGTGGTGGAGTCCCTGGCAATCTGTCAGCGTGATGTTACCTTTATTCTAGCTACTGAATCCACCACAATTGACTAGTTAAAAAAATAACTAAACGGACTTCAGGAACTTGAAGTCAAGTCTTAGTATGAGTATGAGTGCCCGCAGAGCCAAATCCCTTCCAAAAAACCTTACACCTATGCTATTCTTTGTATTTAGAATAGAATAGAATAGAATAGAACTTTACTAATCCCCTATTGGGGAAATTGACTTGCCACAGCAGCTGAGAAAAGATACAGATATATATAAACACATACATTTATATATATGTAAGAATATAAATACGTAAAATAAAACACTATAAATAAAAATCTTACTTTATATACACACAAACATGCAGGTGTTTTTTTATATAAGAAAAAGGTGTATCAGTGTATGAGTAAAAGAATATTGCACAGAAAAATATTGCATATTGCCCAGTAATTGCGTTG
>JBBPDA010000025.1:10739534-10754788 GCA_037974385.1 Arnoldichthys spilopterus
TTCTCTGAGCTCCCACTGCCCCAACAGACCACTGCAAAAAAGATGGCAGACGCTACCACAGTGTCATAAAAGGTTTTCAACAGAGTCCTGCACACCCCAAAGGACTGCAGTCTTCTCAGCACGTGGAGACGACTTTGGCCCTTCTTGTACAGGGCCTCTGTATTGTGTGACCACATTTGGACCCCATTTGAGGTCCACATATGATGCTTATGTGGTCGTAGGTTTTAAAATCAATTGTAATTTATTTTTTACTTTCAGTTACTGTTTAATTCTGTCTCAGTTTTGGTTACTACATTTGGTAAGACTGACGTTTGTAAATCATTTTTGTTCTGATCAGTACTATTCGGTGCCTCAGTCAAAAGTTCAGGCTCAAACACTACTTATAACTTCATAAAAAAATTGCTGAAGCCGGAATTACACTGGATGCTTTGTGGTTGATGAATTTGTTGGTGTTTGGGATGTCACACAGTCTGTTCAAACCAGGATGTTTTTGCAGCTTACTTTTCATGTACAGCCACAGGTTTAAATGGTACATTTTGAAACTTTAAGAGGGTTTATACTCACATTAAACTTTTTTAGTTTTCTTTAAAGGCCTTGTATCAGAGAAAACTGAATGTCCCTTGCTTTTTTGAAATAATATACTTTAATTTGGTATGCAAAAGTTTCACATGCTGTTTACACCTTAAACCCTACAGTCTTTATATGGAAACTAAGCTCTAAAAATTTTGTTAATTGTTTTGTGACACCAACCCAGTATATCCTAGAGGGGAAAAAAGAATGTGTTGGATATGAGCCCTTAATTGTTTAAAGAGGGAAGTTTGATGGGCTTTGTCTAATATGAGCTTGCAATAAGACACCGTATGATACTGGGCCAGTGCACCACTTAAAGAAGCTTGTTGGAGCACAGTAGCTTTCTACGGTGTTCCAGCTAATGTAATTTGTGGTGGCATCTCAAAGCTAATAGGATAAACAGCAAACATTATATAATGTAAATCACAAGCAGCATGTGTGGGGCTAGCTGAGAAGGATCAGTGGCTGCAGCTTCCTTGCTCTTGCCCTGGGCTCATTAGGAATACACACTACAGTTACATGGAGCAGTCGATGGAGTTAGTGTACCGTATGTCCAGGCCTCCGTGCTTTAAAACATCTTTCATCCATTTCCCTTTTGAATTATTTAGAAATCTGGAGCACAAATTCTAAACTGTGTGGAGAAAGGGCTTCTAGAAGAGTACAGAGGACTGACCATTAAAATTGCATAGTGCTCTCTATGGCCCTTGAAAATACAAACGTATAATATTAAAAATTAATAAGAGGAAAGGATAAGTTTGTCATAAGTGCACTATATGCAGGACAGCAAAGTGCAGCAAAAATACAATCTGCTGACTTGCATTTCCCCCTTATTTGAGAATTCTCTGACATGATGGCACCATAGACATGCTAAACACAAGGCTTACCTCTGTGACATTGGGTTTACCCTGTGATGTAAGCAGAACTGGAAATCGAAAGTGGTCTTTGTGTCACATCATTTTGTCATCTGGGCTGCAGTTAAGATTGGGCCTCATGCTAAATTGATTCTGATGTTTCAGCTCTGATAGAGAGGCCTCAGTTCAAGAGCTCTTGTCTCTGCCTTCAATCCCACTGCTTCAGGCAATAAAAGCAAAAGTCTGTGACATAAACCCTTATTTAACTGCTAAAAACACAAAGAAAAGATCATTTAAATGACCAACTTAAATGTATCTGGCAAATATACTCAGATTTAGAGTTTCATGGCTGTAAAAACACTCAACAATAGTTGGAAATTGAGTTAAATGGAGTTAAAAATTATTGAAAAGTGCACAGGATATTCAAGTAAAAGTGGTTCGGAAGGCTCCACAGTAAGCAGGCTAATTGGTAGCAGGTGAAGTATCATGATTGGGTGTAAAAGTAACGCCTAACAAAGGCTCACTACTTTTGTGTCAAAATTCATTGTTAGTCAGTTCAATAGGATAATAAATCAGTTTCTCAACACAAGGCTCCAGAGGGTTTAGGTCTTTCAGCATCTGCAGTACATAATATTGTAAAAATGTTCAGAGAATTCAGACATCTGAGTACATAAAGGGCAAGGTTTGAATCCACTGTTGAATGTGCATGATCTTTGAGCCCTCAGACAGCACTGACTAAGAAACTACTGTGACAAATATAACCTTCATCTCTATGCAGAAATGCCTGAAATGCGCTTTCTGAGCCTGAGCTCATCTCAGGTTGATTGTAAGACTGTGGAGTCATGTGCTGTGGTCAGAATCCACACCTTAGCTTGTTTTCTGAAAAAACAGGCATCAATTTTCCGTGCCAAAGATGAAAACACCATCCAGTCATCAGTGAAAGGTGCAAAAGCCAGTATCTGTGATGGTGTGGGAGTGCATTAATGCCCACAACATGAGTGAGTTGCATGCATGTGAAAGTACCTTAGACTCTGCAGAGTATATTAAGATTTTAGAGAGATAAATGTGGCCATCAAGGTGACAGTTCTTCCCAGAACATTCATACTTATTACAGTAGAACTTTCCGCATGGGCTACTACAGTGAGGCTTTGTAGACACAGAGTATGTGTGCTTGTTTGACCTGATGGCAGTATAGATCTATCTGTTACTGAAAATGTATAAAGCTTAATGAAGAAGAGAATCAGGCAACGGTCTCTTCAGTTCCAAAATTATTAAAAAGTGTAATTAAAAGGAAAGCTGATGTAATACAATGGTAAACATGCCTCTGTCCAAACATAGTGTAGTGATCATATTTTTAATTTATATATACAATTATATACAAAATACAATTAATTTGGTCAGTAAATCTATATATTTTTTTCTTTGCACTTTAATCAGTTAAATAAAGGCTCATGTAAATTAACATAGCACAGAGTTTTGTTTTTAGTTCATTTTGGAAAATATCCAAACTTTTCAGAAATTGGGTTTTTAAATGGGTCAGACCTTATGTTAATAACTGACATTGGTGTATGCAAGTGAGGCGATGAGGAGCTAGAAAAATAGTATTTGTACATTAGCAAAGTCTAACTGAGCCTTGGTGACATCTTCTCTTAACTGAAATACCTTACTAAGGAGTGAAAGTGCTATCCTAACGCATGGCCATAATTTATGAAGGCATGGGAATGAGATAATAAACTCAGTACAATGAGTTAGCAAGGCCTAGGAATGAGATAATTAAGTTGTGATTGTCTGACATGTTGATGACTAGTTGTAAGAACAAGTTAATTACATCATTCTTGTGCCCTACAAGGTTTTGGGCAATTTAACTATGTTGGTCCCACACTTTACTAAGTCTTGGACATACATTAGGATCTCATTCCCAAACCTTAGAAAGTATTTTTGTTAAAGGATGAGGTCACCTGGGTTCTGTAAATCATCTAAACAAACAAAAGTTTGTCTCATTTATATGTGTAATATATTCATATGGTAAACATACCCGATGCTTAACAGCCATGGGGCCCAGTGTTTAGTTTTTGTTCTAAGGGACAGAAATGCTGGATGGTCTAGGCTATTTGAAAAGAAACAGCATGGTCACCGAGGAAAGTTTAAGTAAACTAACAAAAGTTCTGTGCCTGCGTCAACCAACTTGCCATTTCTAGTACTTGCATCACCATGCACATAATATTTGTGAGAAGAGCAATGGTGTTGCCCCAGGAACTCAATGTGAGATAAGCAGGCTAGTCAGCTATCATGCAAAATAACACACTGATCTAGCAAAGGAACAAAAATACAGCAACTTTATTTTGATGTCTTTAACTAATTGTTAACTAACTAACTTTAACTAAGCTTGTCTTTAACTAATGTTCAACTAAACAGCTATTACATGTAACTGAATTTTAAGCTGAATAATAAACAATAAAATTATCCCCATATAGTTTAACAATGAAAGAATCTGTAAATAATCTATAGAGAATCATTCAAATAAAGTGGGACCAAAAATACCAGAAACAGAACATTCCTCACAGGGAATGCTGTCTCCAAATAAAGCAGTCAAGTCTTGTTTTTTGGAAGGTTTCTAAAGACACAAATTCTCAAAAACTGAGCAGAGACCTGCAGCTAATTTCAAATAGTTGTCCAAATACAACTGTCTTAAGAAACCTTTTCAGCAAATTATATGGAATAACCACTTGGCACACGCTTGACTGGATGGTTACAAGAGAACTACTGCATACTGTGTCTCTGAACAGGCGGTTCACTACTGTGCACTCCATATCTTATACACTGAGATCCACAAGGATTTATTTCATTCTTTCTGTAAAAACTGGAGGCTGCAGATGCAACAGGTTTAGCATATCTATACAAACACATCTGATTCACCACACTTTGAGAGCTGAAAACAATGAATTGTTTCAGAGAGGACTTGCCCATCTAATGATCAGGCTTTATAGTTACATAAATACATGAGGCTGCTTGTACTTGAGATGAATGTAAAGTGTAACTTTATCCAGGTTGTGACAGAACTTCTGATATTCCAATCACTGACAGACTGATTCATCTTGACTTTTACATAATAAACACTATAACACAGAACAGAGAGAAAGTGGAGTTTAAATGCTGGCATCCCCCCCCCTAATTTAGCAGTTGCTATGAAACTAAAGACTTCAGCCAGATGCCATAGATAAAGTCTATTTTTAGTAATCATACTGACCAAATTATCTGGTTTTGAAATGGATAAGAAATGCAATATGTACAGGTCATTAGGAAACTTACATGCAAACAAATAATTGAGTCAACAGTGGTAACTACAGCCCACAAATACTGTGCCATCTGTTCCAACAGAAACCTAAATGTATATAATACAGTAAAATAAATATTGGGATAGACACTATATGCATGGTTTAGATCTGTCTAATCTTGTTCTCCGACTTAATAATCATGTTTGATAAAGATCAATAGCATCCAATGTTCAGAGCCTACAGTAATTCAGAATTAAGAACTAGGCCACAGTGTTGCTGCTGTGAGACCTACATCTGCTATGCTTCAGTCAGATGGTGATGAAGGGGAATGGAAGTGTGAGAGCTACAGACTAGTGACCTTGAGCTACCATTGGCATTAGAAATAGGGCTCACACTATAATACACAGACTGCCATCTGTTGTTTATATAGCATGGGCCACCTGAGTATTAAATGCAGTTAACTGGAAATGATATGAAGGCGTCAAACAATTAGAATGTCAATTAAAATAGAGATTTGTATGGAAACACATTTATGAAAAATAGGTTTGAAGACCCGTTGCTTTCTGCAGGATTCTCATTTGTCAAGACAACACTGCCATCTTATGGCTAAACAGTGGAATATGAGTTTATTCTCAACTTTCAGGGAGACCATGCAACAGGGGTGCAAAACTTACAAACAGTTTGGTAATTTGCTTGCTCAAATACTGTATCTTCTATTACTTATTTTTTTGTTATTTTTTCTTTAGCTCTTACGTTTTTGATTAGTATTTATTTTTGTTTTTGTTACTTTTCTCTGAAACTACTGCACTTTGTATTTTTTACATTTTACATCCTCTTGTTTTATTTTACTTCAGTCTATGTAATGCAACTCAAACAGCCTTAGGTAAAATGTGCTTTATAAACTGGCCTTGCCTTTGGTCCATTTTTGGTCTCATTCTTTTCATTATAGTGGGTATTAGGACAACTCTCAAGTGGATCTGATTTCACCATCAGAGGCCTCTGCACATACTTGTGAAGTTATCATTACAGTAAACATTAAACAATCTTCATGTAAATATAGTAAAAGATTCCATTTTACACTTGAAAACTAAAGATTGTTTGAAGATTATTGCATAGATTGTCTGATAAAACAATTTGTAATGAAAAAAGTTTGTATTAAATCAGAAATTAAAATTTTCTCTCTAGATGTTGTACTGTAAAATGGCAAAGGCAAATCTATTGGTTAATTAATAATCAAATCATGATATTAAGGAAATAATATAATTCAAATAGGTAAAAAAGTAAATAAAAACTTTCAAAATAATGTCAAAATAGTTTAAATTGTGTCTGTGCACCAAGGCACATTTGTCCCACACAATTCAGCCAGAAGAAGCCCATTTCTGAGATGTCACTATTTTCAAAAACAGTTTGACAGCAGCAATGCTTGACTTCATTTGCAGTTTTATTAAAATAATGAATGGAAGAATGCATGTGCTTACAGCATTCTTACATTTCGTCTTCAAGAGAATGGCTTTAGACAGTGTGGACATTGCGTCATAGTATCAGATACTGGTTCTGCTACACTGCTGCTCATGCCGCATGCACTGGCTTTCACGCTAAGGTCAAAGCTTAACCAAAGGCACTTCAATAAATATAAAAAATAAAATTCTGATTTACATATACAGCATTTATAAAGAGGTTCATATTTGTGCACAAGCTTTTTATGGATGAAATGCAATAAATGCAAAAGTGAATGTGCAGGATTTAAATGCTGTTACAAGGAGACTTGAAGGCCTTAAAAAATACTTATCAGACAGAGCTGTATCTGGAATTTAAGATGAATTTTGGCAAATCAAGCTAAATCTGCAGGAACCTAGTCAACAGTTCCACAGGGAAGAGGAGTGGGTGGCTTATAATGAAGCATCGGCATCAAAACAACCTTAATATATATGAAAAAGAGGACACATCTCTGATTCATAATAAGAAAAAAGGGTCTTAAGGAAATAGGCTTAAAATGAAGACATAAAAAATACCTTCTTATTAAGATCAAAAATAGGTGATTTTTTAAAACACTTTTAAAAAAATTAAGAAAATATTATCACTCCAATATCACAGATTTCACGCTGTCCTTTTCTACCCTAATTATTGTTAATTTGCTGAATTTAAAATATTACAAAAGCATATTGGAAGCAGACATAAGTTGTATTATTTTTTTTCAATGTGTTAAACTTAGCAGATAAACAGAAAAATTGCACTAAATTTAGTTGAAAATTTAATCCTGCAGAACAGTTGTCACCAACCCTGCTCCTGGAGATCTACCTTCCAGAGTTCAAACCTGGATCTAACATGCTGCCCCTGTCCCTAATGCATCCAGCCAGGCATCCAGCATTAGCCAGGGTAGGTGTTGCAGATTGCGGTGGGATGTTGATTTCCAGGGCCAGGGTTGGTGACCACATCTGTAGAAGATGTGTACTTATTTTCACTTCAAAAATCAGCAAAAAATAACTTGACTGGGAGTGTTTAAACTTTTGTATTTTGACTGTATATATTAATTTTTATATGAGCCTCATGATAGAATGCATATTTAATGCAGAGAGGATACCAACATCTTTATCTTCATAGCAGTGGTTGAAAAATTTGCTGCAGTCACATAAAACATGTCAAGGTAGATCAGCAATGGAAAATATGAAAAGCCTGAGCTGAACAAAAGCCAGATATGTTGGTTTAATTAAAAAAAAAGAAGACTTTTTCATTTTAATTTCTCCACTTTTTTGGATACCTGTAGACCGATGCACATGAGCACAGTGCCAATGTAAGAGAATAAAAAAAATCATAGGTGAAAGTGAAATTTCTTTAAGGTTCCCTGATATACTCTTACAGACAATCTGAAAAGCCTTTTCCCCAGTAAATGATTTCTATGATTACATTTGTTGCAGGATGGTGAATGTTGGGACGGTTACAAAAGAAGTGTAAAACTTTCAAACAAAAACAAAGGCTAACAAGCAGATAAATGTTCAAAGACTTCTGGGCATGTCTCAGTATGTGGAGGTGGATTTATCAAAGATGTTAGAATACATCTGAGAGATGTGTTTCCATGAGACAGGAAAAAGAGTGAAAATTGATCAGTCTCCAGGTTTTCTTTTCAGTCTTCTAAGAAGAAAGTCTTGCCTCCTTTTCTCAGCAAGGAGCTCTTGAATCCTTTTGTTGTGTGTTTTCTCTCGGAAGGGCACCCGATTTCTGGGTATAAAGTAGTTCTGGGAGACTTCATTAACATCCACAACCTTGTAGGACACATCAATGGAGTTATTCTCCTTCCTGTCCTCTGATCTGGGAAGATTTACTATGGCTGGAGGATTTGTCATAATAAACCTAGACGAAGGTGGTGTTGTAACTGCTGGTGTTGTAACCGTTTGCGTTGTAGCTATTTTTTCAGTTACAACATATTTGGGTGTAGTTGGGGATTGAGTGGTAGTTGACAAAACCTCCTCAAACCAAGGTGTAGACTCTGCAAACTCCTCAGTTGTAACCACTGTCCAAGGCTCCCACATGTCCTCTTCATCGATCGTGGTGCTTGGGCCATCCGTTTCCTCCAGAATAATGCTGGTGGTGATGGGAAATGTAGTTCCTCTCCTAAGAGTAAGGGGGTTCAGAGTGGTGGTGTATCTCCATGGTATGAAGGTGCCAGAAGATGGTCTGTGTTTGCTGGGTGAAGGTTTGATAGTGGTGTAGAAGCTGTGGGTGTTTGGCTCCTTGGGGAAGGTGTAAGGCTGTGCGATATTCCTTGCTGTAGAAATGACAGTGCCTGGAGCCACTGTTGTGTGGGTCCAGGGTTTTGAAGTCAGGTTGAGGCTTGAGGTGTGATTGCCATCGCTACAGGACTTGCAGCACATCTGTCTGTAGCCAGAGTTTGAGCAGTAAATGCTCAGCACCTCCATTCGACAAATGACAGATTTATCTCCTTTACAGCGTCCCCCTAGAACACACAAGCATAAAGAAATACATTTAGGGTCAGTTACCCACATCCAGATTAAGTCTAAATCTTGACTAAAATGTAATTTTAGTGTTGATTCATTGCAAATAAAGCCTATTTAGCGATGAATCATTGAAAAAGATGAATCATCGTTAGGCACTGCAATTTGGTCTAAGCTATATCTGCATCCAGGAAATAAATATAGAATGAAGAGCCCTTTTTTTCACAGCAACAACAAAGCTGACAAACGAAAAAGGACAAATCATTGAGTTTCACCAGGAATTATTGAGCTTCAGCAGCAGATAAGCAAAAAAGGAGAAAGAGATAAAGGAAAGTGAAATAACAAGAAGATTAAAGGAAGACAGCCCAGCAGACCACAAATTCATCTTCTCATTCTTTTTTAAAAACATTCACAGTCCACTGCTGAAGGGGACTTAAATCAGTATCAGAATCTAAACATTCTACTTCACTTGACCTTTTATTCCTTAATTCTTGTAGACACAGCTGACAAGAAGTCATATAAATAACACTCACTCCTTGTCAGATACACACTATGTACTACACAATACATCATTTTTTTTTCAAAGTACAATATAGTTTTAAATGTCACGTCATTCACAGTTTGGTAAACACTTTGGTTAAACATATCGTCTCGAGACCATCCTGTCCATCAAAAGCACGACTTAACGAGCAGTTCTGAAAAATGTAAACAATAAAACATTAAAAAAAAAGAAATGGCACATCCCAAGCTACATCTGAACAATCTCACCATGTAGTCGAAGCTACTGAGAAGACAGGTGCTACAAAACTGGGCCAGTATGTTTCAAGCTTCTCAGACAAAGAATGCTAACTTAGGATCAGTTCCCCTTAGCCAGAAGATGGGTTGGGTGACAGTAAATGTATTCTTACATCCATGTAATAATGACTGTGGTACTAATAAAAGCAGCCTGACAAAAAACTTTAAAAAAAAGTGTACTACTCAAGTATATGTAAACCAGCAGCAGGACTGCTTAGTCTACCCATGTATGTTCGGCAAAGATATTAAAGTTTGTTAGGTGCTGTTATTTTCTGTTTGGGATCTGTTTGGTGGAGAACAAAATGCTAAAGTTTCAAAAGGAGCTGTGACCAACAGTAAAACAATAAAACTGTCTGGGGGCTGGAGTATTTGGTACAGAAATGAAACACACACAAAAAGAGAATTAGCAATTCAATGGGAAAGGCTAAAGCTGTAACAAAACCACATTACTGTCCTCATGCGTAAATAGAAGTGTTATCAACCAAAAATAATCACCCATAATGGAAATGTTAATACATACTACCAAACTCTGCCAGATAATGACATTCACACTGTGAAAAGAAAAGGCTGATACTAGAACAGCCATATTAGTCTGAGAACTGTTTTTTCTTTATTTTGTTGGCCAAAGTAAAGCCATTGACATTTAATGTTATGTAGATTACAGTCAGTAAACAATGCAAACATTGACCTTTGAAAGGAAGAAATGTAGTTTAAACACATAAGGTTAAAGACCTTTGACAAAGTTCAACCCTGAATTGAGCAGCTCAGACCACAACAGTTACAGGAGGCCTACAAAGCACTGTTCTGTCCTAGCTGTGAAGTGCTACTAACATACTGACAGTGTGTAGCAAAACAGTCGTAAAGCTACATAGGTGACGCTTTTGTATTGCCAGATGTGTTTCTAAGTTGTATGTGTTTGTTTTAGATGAGAGATCCATGGCCTGAGCCTTTTGACATTCTTGACCTTTCTTGCCCTGGGATATTGAATAGCAGCTGTCAAAATAATAAAAAAGGACACATAGGTACCTCGAGTCATTATCAAATCAAAGTTTTTTTTTAAATAACATCATAACTAATTTACCCTGAATAAGCCCTGTCTCAGCCTATAATACTTTCTTGAATAATATATTTCCAGGCTGTGAAATTTTCCCAGTCACAAAATATATAGACATTACGTACATTTTACAAAGTGATAACAGTCATTACATTATTGAATATATTCAACTAATATTTATATCATATATATATATATATATATATTCTCTCACTGAGTATATAAAATATAAATGTGCCATCCATAAACCTTACATATATTACGGGGTGACAATCATGAGAGGGATAAAAGAGGGTGCGACAAAATTAAATTAAAAGGCTGATGACATGCAGCCAGTGATTCCTTCAGCTGTAAACATCCATTGTGGTCTTTTTCTCCTAGCTGCCTCTATTCTAGCATCCATGTAGACATCCTGAAGAAGTAGCATATTTCATATGTCTCATCAATCCCAGATAAGGCCAAGTTTCATGATAATAATGAGAAAAGGAAAGTTTTTTTTAACGAAAATATGAGGTATTTGATACTCTTGTAGACAAACATCCTATGTAGAGACTAGACTGTTTGAAGAAACATAGTTGAAAGCAGCAGTGAGTTTTTTAAATGGTCTTCTCAACAGATTGGTCAGATGCTGTTGTCTCAGTTCCACTTGTCTCCCAAAAAGCTTTCACCATTAGTAAATATGTACAAAAATACAGGATATAACAGTCAACGGCCAGGCCTCCTAAGCCAAACCTTTTTTTGTAGAATATATAGCATTTATACTCATATACTGTATGCTTATGTTATAATACAAATAACCTGTAATGTCCCATTCCTCTTCAACATAAGGGACAAACACCTTTAAAACAAATGACCGTTACTTTGTCTTATAGCTCTAGGGTAAGTCTTCCCTGTCTTCCATCAACACAGCTCCTTTAAACAGCATCCCTACATTCATCATGCCCTTTCATTCTGACCCTTGAAAATGAGCTCTTCCACCCCATTGCCCTGATATTTGTGCCATCACAGGCTGCAAGAGAGAAAGAGGCCTAAAAAACAGCCCCCTTGGCTCTCCTCAGAAGCAGTGAGAGAGGGGAGAGAGAGAGAGAAGCAGCAGGGCTTCAGAGAGTGAAAGGGCAGCAGTCAGGGCAGAGTGTAGCATAGCCATAGGGCCAGAGAAAGGGCCAGTGGCCAGGCCAAAGAAGCCAGAGTGGGCAAGCAGAACATGGCTGGCTGGTGGTTGGAGAGAGGGCGTGTACTTGAGGAAATCTTGGGAGCTGGGAACTCAGGGTCTGCCTTGGAGAGCCACTGAATTATGAAATTGCCTTTATCGCCTGAAAAAAAAAAAAAACACATTTGAACAAATCTCTACAATAAAGTAATTACACAGAAAACTGGAACCAAACATGTGTTTTCTACTGATCTCTCCTACCTTGTTGAAAATAAAAAAATTCATGTTACGTTTTCATGCACAAAGAGTTCTAGAAAAGCTTTGACATTTCTTAAAATGCTGAAAAAACAAAAAACTGCAATTATGATCATGTAAGAGTGATGCCTATTTTTGAGTACAGGCATACAGGCATCAAATTCTAAACTTGCATATATTTACAAAATAGATTCAAGCTGTTTCTAAAAACAGGTGAAGTCTTTTCTTTGAACTTTTGTTAGTTAAATAAAGAGAATTAACAAATCACAGATTATTGACTTTACTGCATTAAACATTATTAAACTTGTACATATATTTTTGTTTCATTTATTGTAAAGTTTTGAGAGTGAAAGTTTTAGTTAAATCTTGAGTCCATTGGGTTGACTTTAATTGTCTAGGGTGCAAGTCTTAGTTGACTATGGGGTAAGTCTCAAGTCTCAAGTCTTTGAGTTAGAGTCAATTGTCGATTCTGGGGTGCAAGTCTGTGTTAAGTTTTGAGTCTCTATTGTGCAAGGCTGAATCAAGTGTTGAGTCTCTGTGTGTGAAAATAAGTTGTGTCTTGAGTCTCTGGGAGTAAGTCTGAGTTAAATGTTGAGTTTCTAAGGTGTGACTCTGGGCTTGAATCTCAGAATTGCTAGTGCATGTTGAATCTTGAGTCTATGGGGTGTGAAACCAAGTTAAACAAATAAAAGCTTAATGTTTAATAATTTTCACAGAACAAGACCACATTTAAAGCAAGAATCATCATCAGATTCAAGGCATAATACACCAGCGGCAATTGTTATTTAAATGTATTGGAAGTACATTTTCAATAGTATTGTAAGTATTGAATAATGTTCAGTATATCAATAGTAACTGTCATCATGCAGTTATATATTTACTTGACAATAGGGTATTTGAATAAATAAATAAATAAGGTGGTGTATATGGTGGTGACCTGTTCAGTAATACTCACCAGAACATGGTATAAGCTGACATTTTCTGATCATCTCTGGCTTTGTGTCCACACAGACACCAATAGTGTTATCAGGAGTGCTACACATAACCTGCCGCTCCTGAGTACCATTTCCACAGGTGACAGAACACTGAATCCACATACAAACACACAAACCCAGGCACATGAAATCAACATTATTGCATTGCCTTGACGACATGCCAGACACTGTTTATCATCATACACACATTATTTCTGCATAAATACAACCTAAACATAATCAGAAAATCATCAGAAGTCCTAAAAGAAGAGAAAGAGAATATAATTAAACAAATAAGACAAGACTAATATACTTTGGCATTTATTGATATTTATTTGATCAATGTCTATGATTAATAAATGACCAAGTATAGTATTTTATATATAGATATTTCTCATTTGTTATATTGGGTTGCCTTTATATACCTTTGCATGTGTGTGAAAATTTGATGGTTTTACTTGTGCAGTATATCATTATGTTAGCAAAAGTAAGTGGGACAGAACAAAACAATTACATCTTAAAACTGTTTACTGCTTACGCAATGTTCACTATAATTAAAATGATTGGCTAGAGTGTATGCTACAGTTCAGGGGTGCCAACCTCCAGTTTTGGATATCTACCATTCTGCAAAGTTTATCTCCAATCTTATTCTAACACCAGGATCCAGTTAATAAAGGCCCTGAGAAGCATGTGAATACAGTCAGGTGTGCTGGATCTGAATTCTCCAAAATCAGAGTTGGGCACCCTTGCTATAAGTGGAGTGGGACGGCCTATTTTCACCCCTCCAAAAAAAAAAAAATTGAACAAACATTGACATAATAGCTGCCATAGTGAAACTCATTCCTGCTGTTTCACACAAAGCTCTTTTTTGAGGAGTATTGAAGAGATAATTAGTTAGATAATTTCATTTTTTGGCTATGCTGAAATGCAATTTATGATATTATAATTTATCAATTAAGATATTAATTCATTTCCTTTTTCTTCTTCTAGAAGCAATTAGTTTAAGGTAACTCATCTCCTCCGTAGCTGTATCTTCAACACACATATACTCACTTGGGACCAGGGTCCAGTCCTCCACTGGGCAGGGCAGAGATGCCTGTTGCAGGAACGACGGCCCTCAGGCCGGTCATCATTGCAGTATTTGGAGTTGATGGTTTTGTGCGTGCCATCCAGCTGAGGGCTAACACAGCGCACAGGCCGAGTTTGAGTGCCCGTCTTACCACACGACTTACTGCACTCCTCCCATTCTCCTGTCACCCAACTGCAAAACACACTCTCTCGTTAGCACTACATCACTGATGACATCCTTTTGGTTGAGCAATGACTTGCTTTTTATTCAAAAACTCTAGATTTCCAATCTAACACTGCTTACATTGGCTCAGAACACTGTTTCTGGTTACAGGCTCGGCTGATGGCACGAGGTTTGGCGATGTTGGCACACAGTGTGCGGTGCACCATCTTACCATCTGACTTCCTGCGGCAGCCGAAGCGTGTGTACTGCTTCCCTGCAATGCAGGAAAATATATATCACCACTCAAGTTGTGGTCAACCACCACTGGTCAGAATCACTAGGCATGCGGCCATGATTTGAGTGTAAGAGTACCTCCACCACACGGCTTGGAGCAGTGGGACCATTTCTTCAGAGCCCACTCAAAGTAGACTGTGTCATCCTGAGGTAAGCTATTCTCCATAGATGAAAGTGGGTCCTCTGGTAGGATGTACTTGTAGGACAGCGTGACTTTGGATGTGCTATGAGATTGGACCTGGAGAAAGAAAGACAATAATGAAACATATTTCTGGACAACATTTGTTGCAAACAAGTCCTGAGCACTAGCACATCTTCTTAATCTTAAGGAAAATACACAAGCTCTTTACTATATGCAATTTAAACTAATCAAAGCAATCATTTGGACAAAGTGACATATCAAACTAACAACATTTTCCACTTATCTGACGTGTAGCAGATCAGCCAAAACAGGCTTGGCGTCTGAAGTCTAAACACTTTTAGACTTGAACATAGGGTTGGTGTAGCTCCAAAGCAGGGGCACACATGATGATGTTTGTTTGGAATAAAAACCTGCAGCCACATGGGCCCACTGTGGATAAGACTGGACACCCTTCACAAGCTATGACTAATTGATTTATGTAGCTTACAAGTGCTGGATGATTTAAGATAAAATGTTGGATTTTTGCAAACCTACAGTGGGTACGGAAAGTATTCAGACCCCCTTCAATTTCTCACTTTTTGTCATATTGCAGCCATTTGCTAAAATTATTTAAATTATTTTTTTCCCTCCTTATTATACACACAGCACCCCATATTGACAGACAAAAAAAAGAATTTTTGAAATTGTTGCAGATTTATTAAAAAAGAAAAACT
>JBBPDA010000025.1:10757455-10789237 GCA_037974385.1 Arnoldichthys spilopterus
CAGAGGATCCCCAAATCCAGGTGTGAAAAACTTGTTGCATCTTTCCCAAGAAGACTCATGGCTGTATTAGCTCAAAATGTGCTTCTAGTAAATACTGAGCAAAGGGTCTGAATACTTAGTGATACATGTGATATTTCAGTTTTTCTTTGTTAATAAATCTGCAAAAATTATTTTTTTTGTCTGTCAACATGGGGTGCTGTGTGTACATTAATGAGGGGAAAAAATAATTTAAATGATTTTAGAAAAATGGCTGCACTGACAAAAAAGTGAAAAAAGGGGGTCTGAATACTTTCCATACCCACTGTATATCATCACACATTTGTTATTTATAACTGCTTACATTTCAGTAAGAATTGCTTTTTGTCCAAATCACTGCTTTAAAAAAAGAACAACTGGTAAAACATTATGTCACAAAAACGTTCCACTCAAAACAAAAATACTAATCACATTTCCGTAAATCTAACCTGTCATTTAAAATGTTAGTTTATGTAAGTAAAGCATTTTAACATTTCAAAATGCTAGATAGATATATTCAGCAACTAAATGGAAATAAATCAATTAAAAATATCTGAAATCAAAGGACATTCTGTACCCTATGGTAATTCATATTTGCCATGTACTGTATTTAGAAGCATTAAAAAACTTGAAAAAAAGAACATCATTGCTGTTACAGGGTTTAAAAACATACCAATTTTAAATATCCAGTGTCCACTGATTTAAGAGTTCTACAACAAGATAATTCATTGTCTGTTCATCATCACAAATAATGAGTCCTAAATACTTTTTTCCAACTCTGAGTTCTCATCTTGCTAAACCCCCCCCCCCCCCCAACCCCCAAATGACAAACAACAGGTAAGAAAACATTAATATTCCTATCTGGACTGTTGTACATTCATTACCATAATGAGCACTCCGTAACTCAGTGGGCCCGTGGTCTGGATCGTCTCCATGTCATCATCGTTACTGTACTCCCACAGAACGCCCTTCTCAATTACTCCTCTGGTCTCAGGAAAATCGCCCTCATCATTCAGGAACAGGTGGTCAGTGGCCTGGTTCTTCACCGCTAATGGGAAATGTGTCAACTTTAGGATGACCACAACTCTCTGCCCAGTATAAGACATAATTATATGAAATTCATCTAGGAGAAACGAAGATTTGTCTTGGATAAGCTGTCCTTGGAGAGGATGGAATAATAGAGATAAATCAACACGGTGAGAAGTGTTTTGTCCCAGAGGTTCAGATGTTTCATGGGCACTGAGGCGGTAAGCTGGAACCTCTAAAGGAACTCCACTGCCAAGAAGAGCCTAGATTGCTCCATCAATAACAAGCACTTGGAGGCCAAACACTTAGACACTTGTGGTATGAGCAGTAGATTTTTGTAATAATTTATATAAGCATTCATTCAGGCCCTTACCCAGAATGTGTGGGGTTCCTTTAAACTCTCGGATCAAAACATGCCTCGCTCCTCTGGGAATTTCCAGGATCTTCAGGAAACCTGAGGGTTTATTTTAAATAATAATGAGGAAACTGCTTATGAAAGAAAAACATAATGGGTGCTTTGTTGTACCAAAAAATAGGAAGCCAGGTGGTAGTTTTCCAGGTACAGGTCCAGCCTAAGGCTTGGAGTTGTACAGTAAATGAAAAAGTTTTTATCTGGTTCATGTTTATATGTAGTCATAATCAACTTTAATCATTTTAGACAAAGTCAGAATAAGTGTTTTTATGGCTCCTGGTTCTATGCTGGTGGTGCTCGTCTTATCACTGAAAATTTCAATTTCAACTCCTCAAACAAAACAGAAAAAAATAGTGTTCACCTGGTTTCTTGGTGCTACGGGTGAAGTTTCCTTTGACAATCTTGCAGGTAGAGTTGTTTCCTCGACATACGCCACACTTATCCTCCTCCAGCTCAGAGGCAATCACGTTATCACAGCCCACTTTCTACAGAAACATCAGTAGCAATGAGTGCACAAATACAGAAAAACACATGTCACATTATCTCTGGATCTGCTCCACAGAGTGTCTGAAGCAAATATGGACAGAGGAAATCTAATTGCACATTGGTAAGTATTTGCAGACTTTGTGAAAGCCCAGAATCAGGTCAGGTTATCAGTTTGTGTATGTGTCCATTACAAATATCTCTTAACCTTTAGAAGAAGATAAAAGCATGGTATAACTTTATAGCTATTGTTCACTTGTTTATCCCTGAAGCTTGAAGCTCTCTTAAAGATTTATTCTGTTCTTCTGTGCCAAACTGTTCCAGACGTGACACTATGAACATGTTTGTTTGTGTGTCTGCCCTGTGATGGACTGGTGAGCTGTCAAGGATGTTTCCTTGGCTTTTGCCCTACAACATACACACATAACTCACACATGAAAGGGCAGATGTACACCTTGCTTACTCTGCTTTCTGTTTCTGGATAAACTGTATGCAGATGAGCTGAATGGCCACCAGTCCGTTTGCTGATGTGGCATGGTAACCAGTTGTGTGATGGCCATTGTTAAATACTCAACACTCAATTCTCACACTCAATAATTAATACTCAATACTATATTCAACACTTGATTGAACAGCAAGCGGGAACTGTAAAGGTAAGAAAAATAAACAAATATATTTTACAATGTGAGACATCAGTATGTTTCATATTTAAGTTTATAATCTACAACTCTGTATATACTTTTACTGGATACTTTCACTACCTCACACTGCTTTTTTTTAGCAAAATGCCCCCAAAGTGGCCAACGGCGAGGGAAGTGATTTGGTGCACTGTGATGAATTTGCAAGAAGTGCAAGCTAAACAGTACAGGGCTACTGCAGATGATGAAAATACATAAATACAACATAAAAAATACAAATGCCATTCTACAATAAGCACACATAGATCTTTTACATAATGAAACTATTTTAAAATAAACAATAAAATACAAAAGAATTGTATTGTTTTAAAAATGTATGTCTTTTAGCAGCTTCAGTTACACAGTCCTGAAATTCTCACTTCCCACATCAGTCATATACAGATAATTTCAGTCTTTTTGTCATTTTAATACATTCTGAGCATTACAGGAAATCCTGACAAGCTAACACCTAACATTGAATTGATTTCACTGGCTGTTCATCTATTAATTTATTACAATTTCAACTGAAGTAGTATAGTGAAATCAGTGGTAGTGGTAATTCACTCCTCTTATTTGCTTTAACGACTAAAGTCGCATAGTTTTGGACATGCAGTGCAGTACACTTTATTTGTTATATTTCTCTAGGTTGGTTTGACCAAGGCATTCTTTCAGAAGGTCCACCTTAACAGAGAGAAAGCAGTCACATTATACAGAACAGAGCAGTTGAGAAGCTAATCTGGAGCATATGCACTAGCTGCCCATTTGTGCAAGTAAATGTGAAGCTTGGCACAGCTGAGTGGAAACGGCTCATCCTCATAAATGGAACACAGAAAAAAGAAACCAAGAGAGAACCAGGAAGCAAAGCCCAGGATAGACAGCTGAGCTTTATCCGATTACACTTGACATTATTCATATTATTGGATAAAGGAATAATTTAATGAAAAATCTAATTTGACCAATTTTCCCTAGCCCCAAATGCAGTTGATCCAAGACATGTTTAGTGCCCAAAGTTTGCTATGAGGAAACAAGACAGAAGATTATACATCAGCAATTGCATTGTCCCAGTTGTAAGCTGCAATCATCAGGCACTGGCCTCAAACATAGGTGTACTATCCAAGTAATTGCTTATGTGATTTTGTGACACATGTCATATTTGTATACAAAAATAGACAAAAGTACATTACATAGCTAAAAACAATAGAGGCAAGTGTCTTGAAGCCTACATTTTGTCTGTACATTTGCGTTTATTCAGTTTCAGACTTTGATGATTTAGGCATGCAGTTTGTATGATGCTAATTCATGGGGTAAATTCACTTATATTTTTTGTTAGCTACATACGCCTCATGGCTCCAAGCGAAGACCAAAGAAGCAAACTTTGGTAACAAAAAATGTCTTGGGGTAAAAATGGGTAAATCTGAAAACTGGAAGTAATCCAGGGACAGACCCTATGTCTAATGTTTGTGACATTCCTTACCTCACATTCTCCGCGCACACACACACTATAAAGATCCTTATAGGAGCAGCGTGTGCCATCATGCACCATCCTCTTCATGGATACCACATCCCCCGTCTCTTTAGACTGGCAGTACAGCTGGCATCTCTCCTCAGCTACAATCACCCACACAAAACACAGTAGAAAAATTTCCTTTAAACATGATGTAGTATTGTGTAGTTTAACCTTTACAGGTCAGACAGAAACAGGTAAACATAAAAACAAACACAAAAGCATGGTTTAAAAAAGGAAAGCCATTTTGTTTCTAGTGTGAAACCTGATTCTGTGGTCTGAGGATGCGCTTAAATGTACACCATATCGATGATTTCTGCCTGCAGCAAAGGCGTTCAACCAGCACAGCACAACAGCTCCATTTACAAATATTTCATCAATTGTAGATACAATAGGTACAATAATTTATGACCCTACATGTTTGAAAGTTCAATTACAAGCATGTGTGGGTGTATTAGTGCCTGTTTTTATAGTGTGTGTTACCATGGTAAATTGGCTATCCATCACTCAGTATAGGTCTATCATATTGTAAGTAGGAGATTTTATTTAATTATGATTTTAATAATAAAAACAGAGACAGCCTTGTTTCACAGCCTTGTCTTCCAAAATGTTTTTTTAAATAGTTTTTGGAATTTTCTCACACTAAAACAAAATAAGATTAAACAAAAAAGTGCCTTATGGAAAAACAACATTAACTTTAGAGTATGGAGGGCTAATAACAGTAACTTAACCAAACTTAAACTTAAACAACTTAAACATAGCTAAAACAAAGCTAAAGTGAAGGACGTGTTTTAAACGTATGAAATTAGTGTTATCAAGTTAGCATTGTTAATTTAAACACCTTAAGCCTTCTCATCTTTATGTTGGTACCAAAATTAAATTAGAGACTAAATAAGACTCAAATACCCCTTCAAACAGGTCACCTTCATGAAAAATCACTTTCATAACTTCAGTCAAGTAAATTACCTATGGCCCCATTTCTCATTTTGAGCAGCGTGAACAGCAATGTGCAATGGGAGTGCGACTGGCTAATTCAATTCTATATAATGTAAGAACAATCTGGTTTGTGGTGGAAAATTGGAGATGTCATTGCTGCCTAAATGCATTTCCACATGGCTCTGCTTTAAAACACTGCTGTCTAGCATTCAACCTATTTTTATCTACATTCTAAAGGTAGGAGCCTAGCATTTCAACAACAAACTTCAAAAGAGCTCTTCAGCTCCTATCCAATCACGTACTCCGAAACTGGATTAACACTGACGCCACCAAATTTAACAATTATTGGCATAATTACGCTGTTAGCCTGAGGGATGGAAAAGCCAGGCACATATGGTCTCCATTCTTGCTATTTGTGGTGGTAGAACAGCAAAAGACAAAAAAGCAAAAGCTTTTTTTTCCAACCAGACAGTTCTCTTGCTTCTTTCCTCTTCTGGAATTCAGCTTCCATTCCCTTTGCCATAGCCTGTATTATGTAACAAAGCAGTTATGATGGCTCAACATAAAACTCAATGGAGGCCCCAGGAGCAGATGCAGGAGGGGGCTGTAGCACTAGGCCAGAACCTAAACAAAAAAAAGCCAACTGAGGTTGGAAATAACAGCTGTTGTGTGTGCCCCATAAACCAGACAACCTAAACTGCATTTTGACTTTAAGACCGCTGAGAACATATTCTCCAGGAAGGCATTCAGCACTGGGAAATGACCTGAAATGCACCATACTAGATGAATTCAAAAGCCTGTCCACCTACTTTAAACATACAAAACCTTAGTAACACATAGTGTCGTACAATGAGAAAAATAAAAGGATGTGAGAAGTGGCTGGCAATCTCCATTGCACAATTATAAAGACACATTCCTAGAGCTTATCATCATAGAGCGTCACAAGACATGCCTTATTCCACTGCCTCATCCTTCATTTTAAAATGCAATTAATTACATATTAATATCATAATCAGATTATACCAGAAGAATAGCTGCAATTTAAGGCTGATTATTACTTTACTCTTGTAGTAGAACATAAAGCACATGCAATCTTATTTCATTGAAACTAACGTTCAGGGTGTTCATAGGGTAGCCAGTGGTGCTTGGCCCCCTGATACTCAAAGTGTGGTTCCCACATCTTGCACTGCTCCTCTCTGAAATCTGCCAGTGCCTTGGCACACTCCTCAGTATTACACAGCTGGAACTCATAGTTGTTTCCATAGCAGGTGCGCCCACCATTGGCTGGCCTGAGGGGTAAGGGAAAGGTAAAATTTCATTTGGTTAAGTAGTTATAGTTATAGTTAAGTACTTAGAGTACTTAAACACTGCCCCAAACTCCTGTGTGCTTATTTATGATAAACTGGGTGCAAACGCAGGTGAGAGTGTAGAGGAGTACAAGGCTTACATGGGGTTGTCACACTGACGTGTGCGGAAGCGCACACCTCCACCACAGGTGCGCGAGCAGGAGCCAAACTTAGTCCACTGACCCCAGTGGCCATCCTGCCTCAGAATGTCTGATGTCAGCTTGATACAGTGACCCTTAAAGCAGTTCTGCAATAGTAGGAAAGATATGCACATTTGTATCTCCTGCTAATTTACTTTATGTATCTAAGCATTTCTGGTTACATACATTGCCCAAACCATTTTTGCCTTTTAAATTAAGTTTAACCTTTCTTAGGAGTCCCAGCCACAGATGGCTGTAGAACCACTGGGGATCAAACTCATGGTTGCCCGATGAGAGGGCCAATGCATAGACAGTTAAGTGAAAGTGACTATTTTGTCATTGTGAACACACTCAAGCACCTCTGCATTTCACCCATCACACATGCACACGTGGAGCAGTGGGCAGTTATTAACAGTTGTGACTCCTGTAATATTTGACTTTCATGGTTATTTTTTGAGTAAGAAAAAATGCCTGCAAAAGCCTGTTAACAAAAAAACTAATATTATCTACTTCCTTGGTAAGAAGAGGTAGGTTTTAACACAAATGATTTATCATTTGTATCTTTAAAATCTTTAGGTTTAAAAGTGCTTTGACAGCTGATGAGTGCTGGCAAGGCACCCATGGAATAAATTGTATGGATTTTAGTACTATTTACATCCAAGTGAGTGCCTTTTTTACTTGTTCCTTCAGTTTTTCAAAGGACAAATACACAAGGCATAAACAGAATTCAATTAAATATGTCAAGTTACCAGCAAAGTAAACCAGCAAAGAAATTGCTAAAAAAAATTAAATGGAAAGTAAAAAGAGAACAATCCTGACAAGAAAAATGCAATAGTACATTGCTATGATTCCTACCTTTCCTGAAGTACAATTGGTGCCATCGATGGGGGGGCCTTTCTTGGTCTTGCAGAAGAAAGGGTTCTCTGGGTGGCTGCACCACAGCTGCTTGCAGGGGTCGTAGGTGCTGTACTAAAAGAAACAGTCATGCTCGCATTCACACATGCAGCTTACAGAGGCCAAGGCTTCAATATCAAAAATAAAGAATAAAACAGAAAACTTCCATGCAAACTGAAGGCAAGGCAAGTTTACACTCACGTTTCACACTCAATCATGGGGAAGAAGACTTACTATTTAATTATTTTTTTTTTAATTACTTGAACCCTTAGATATGGTCACTAAGCAACTGTAATGTTACTTTATGAAATCCTACACTTATGCACTTGTTTAAGGAGCTAGTTCAAAATATTAATAGTTATCAGTTAAAAAATCTAACGTGAAAATTTTCCATTTACCACAGATCCAAGCAGACAGTCGAAATTTTTAAAAGTCCAAATTTCACTTCTTCAGTTCAGTGCTGCAAGTACTAGAAGTCAATATTCACCTAAATCTTTATAGTAATAATATAGTAATCCCAAAAGTATCTCATCTTAATCTGCTGCAGCCTTTTTTGTTTGGCTTATAGCTACCAGGTGTCATACTGCGTCCTAAACCATATTAACAACTTTAAATAGTGCAGCTGGATGCAGTTTAAAAATTGTTTTAGACATTTTGGGGAAATTTACAGGAAACCATATGGGCGACTTTTGATTTCTTGCCTCCTAGTTCCAGTGTTAAACTGAAAAAAATGAATTTGAACTCCAAACATGTCTTGGCTGATTGATTAAATCTGGGGTATGTGTAAAATTATGTAAATTTAGATTTTTAACTGGAAAGAGGAAAATAAGCTATATGCTAAAATCAATAATAATAATAATCCCTGTTTAAGTTCAGACACATTTAAAGCACAATTACTTCACATGGAGAACACAAAGAGCCAAAGGAATGATCATGAAAACCAGAAAACGTGACGAGTACTAGAAGTAGGTGCCATATACATGAAGGACACCTCTCTGATCAAAGGCTGACGCCTTACCTGCTTTGCTGTGCGTGCCACCTTTTGCAGCTATGAAGACAGTTCGATAAGACAGTGAAGTCAAGTGTTCCACCAAAAACTTCATTTTACCAAAAAAGGAATACCTTCTCAAAGGAATGCTTCACTGTAAAAGTGCTAAAGAACTAACAATTTCTAGCAAGCTAGTAAATGACAAATAAAAAATAATGCCAGCAAAACAGCCAATCATTCTGGGCATTCTTAGGTGCAGTACTCTTTTAATTCGGTCCACACTTGTCAGAGTTCAGTGATGAGCTGTGGAACATTCTGCTGCAATATACAGTACCAGGTCAAATGTTTGGACCTCATCATAGATTTTATGACACATACAGAATTATGCAGAGACTAAAAAAGTGATAAATCACAACTATATTATATTTTAGACTTATCTTTCCATTGTTGCAGTTTTTCATTCATACACTCTGCAGCTTCATGGGGAGTATCAACTTCTGTAACTGAAGTTTGTAAGGGAACAGGTAGGACCCCCTGCAGTGGAAGGGGGACTACCGTCACCCAGCGGTCGGCGCCGGTCCCCATCTCCCAAGTACTAACTGGGCCAACCTAATCCAAGTGTGGCTGGTTAGACCCCTCATTACCTGGCAATATAGGCAGGGCCGGGACACGGGGAGAGCACGGAGGATACTCGTAGTTATAGGATCAGTATTGAACGCGCTGCGACAGGTTGTTGCTGCTTGGGAAGCGCTTAGCTAAGCGTTAGCATTCAAGGATACGGTATCGGACTTTACACAAACTGTGCTGAGCCTAGCTCCAGCGAAGGCAGTTCCCATTGAGCTCCCCTTGTGGCTTTCTCCTACCGAGCGCCGGAGTGCCAGTTCCTGTGTTGCTGGTTTTTGCAAATAAAGACTTTGTTAACTGCACTGGTTTCCAGATTCACCTCCATTCGTGACAAAGTTCTTGTTGTGGCCCATTTAAAAATGTATATTTGAAGTTATAATTGACACATGTTCAAAGATTTCATGATTTGTATTTGTCTTATAAACACATTTCTAATGTTCAGGCAAATTTCAAGCATTTCAAACAAATTCTCTAGATCAAAATAAGATTATAATTAACTTGTTGACTGGTACTGTATATGCTTTGAGAGATGTGAAAATGACCAATTACATGATGCTGCCACTATAGTTTTTGCTGCACATTATAAGGGAACAGTAAAAGTGGTTTTAACAGAATGACATGAGGAGAGTTGAGTTAGGCTCTGCAGATCATGGTGTGTTCCGGCTGTTGGTGCCAGTGTGGTGCTTCTCACTTACCGCCGTGCACATCATGTAGCCAATGCCAAAGTCAAAACGACACTGGTCATTCATGGAGTAATGCAGCCCCGGCAGCTGCGGCAAGGATGGCCACTCGTGGTCAAAGGGGTCATCACGGAGGCATTCGTAGGTGCTGCAGGAAAAACACTATCATTCTGACATTTATTTTGCACTCGCACCTCATAAAAAACAATAAAATCCATCTTTCCAATTGCTAGTGCAATAGTGCTTGAAGATATAACATTGTGAGTCTTGAAGGAATTTGCACCCATTGCATTTCTGCCTTTTTAGTACATAAAATATAAATGCAAACATGTAACTAACGATTATTAATGATGTAATATTAAAATTATAAATATTAATTGTATAACTAAACAAAGTTAATGCAATACGAAAGAAAATAAAAACATTATTTAGTACTTTGGTCAAACCTTTTTACATAAATCTTCATAAGAGAGGGTTTTGAGTATCTCTTACTGACATTTTTCCCCACCCATGTACTTAGACACGCCACCTGTTTTTGGCTTCATAAAACTAAAATTACTGTGTAAAACTGCACTTACGTTTTAACACGTTAATGCTGACACCTGGATATTTTGCTCAAAGCTGTGAACTAATGGTAGTTTAGTGTCCTCTGAGCGAGAGAGTGAAGAGGGGGCTGAAAAATAGCAGGCTTACTTGAGGTATCTGCTGAGCTCCTGCTGGCTGCAGCGAGACCAGTGGAAGCGGTGGAAAGCTGCCTGCACCAGAGGAGCCATGATGCTGCCCATTGGGACCTCATCTCCACACTCGTTGCCCTGGCCATCGTGCTCCATCCCTAACCTGACCATTACAGTACCCACACACACATATGCACATAGTCTGTACACATTCACATAATCAACATACACTTTCTCAGATGACGGGAAAAATGACTGTGTGACAAAAAATTATTACTCAATTTTTCCAAATTTATGAAAATTGACCTGTTTGGTATGTGAGTTTTTCTTCTTCTTACACTGAAACCACAAGACTAATGAAGCTAACAGGTAATGAAAACTCATAGGTGTCCAAATAGCATCCTGCATGCCTTAATCTTCACACAGTAGCCTCAAACATCATTGAGTCATCTCAACACAGACAAAACGCTGTTGCATATCTAATATGATCTAATAGTAATAGAAGGCATCTTGAAGCTTTAATTTTGTTCATATTTTTGTTTACCAAAAACTGTACCCTGTACAGTAATGTACTGTTTGAGGCAACTGTGTGATGATTAGGGCATGCAGTTTGTGTGTTAATTGGTGGGATATATGCCTATACTAATTATTTGCTACATAAGCCTCATAGTTTCAGTGCAAAACTAAAGAAGTAAACTTCTCAGAGCAGCTTTGTTGACTACATGTGGATTTCATTTTTTCATTTTAAATGATATTTTAACAGTGACTGAGCACCATGCTGTTATGATGTCTACAGCTTCATGGTAAAAAGAATGGCTTTAAAGTGAGTTAAATGTGTGGGCGGGTGGCTGGGATTTAGCGATTCTCACACGTGTCCTGTCTCATGCGCCACCACAAAGGCAGAGGAGAAACCATCCTCATGATTCAGAGTGCAGCTCCTCACAGGGTGACACATACCAGTCACTGGAGCATAGCCTATACTCACACACAAACACACACAGGCAACACAGGCACACATACACATGAAACACAAACAGTAAGAGAATAAAAGAGTGAGTGAGAAAGATGAGCATACACCATATATATATCATTACTGTCATACTGTCATATTAAAATGACTCCATGACTCACACTATGATATTAATGTACACTAAAGCTACCAGCACTTTTTCCTTTGACTGTAAACGTACTATTTGCAGATCTATGGTTTTCTTAAGGCAGTAATGATTTAAATAATTCTACATGTATTTAATATTATTTACTGATTTACCCTGCATGCCCGTGGGCCCAAACTCTTGTCTGGTGAGAAAGATGGCATGATCGTGGTACTCTGCATCGTTCTCATCTTCTTTCTGCTGAAGGAAGGCCCAGCGGCAAACATTCTCCAGACTCTGAGAAGGATTCCCCAGCTCAATCAGACCCATAGACTTATAAGACAAGAGCCAAGAACAAAGTGGATGAGCATCATTGGTTCATTAAATTCGCCATTTTTTAATATGGCCTTAGTGTGAGGACACCACACACACATTGAACTATATCTAATGCCTTAAAGTGAATATGTATTGTTCAGAATGCTCTCACAAGCGTGTTCTAGGAATAATAAGCATTGTTGGATTCCATGCAAAGACATTTATAAGAGACGTTGCAACTGATAAATTCACTTTTTATAACAGCCCAATATTTCCACAGCTGGCTCATGCAAATCCCTGCAAATATACAACTGTGTTACCACACTGAGCTGATAGTAGCCTACAATATGCATTGTGTTTTCTATTTATATCTGAAGCACTTCCTCAATAGAGGCGATGGCTGTCGTTTAGTGAAGTTCACCATATGGTCTCACCTTGGCAGAGCAGAGCATCATGATTCGCACCAATACTACATTGATATGAGCACCCAGTGAACCATCCTGGTAGATCTCATTCACCTGTGGGTAAAGTTTAAAAGAAATGTCAGCAAACCATTTAAGCAATTGCTGAGTCATTAGTCAAATTTACACCATTGTCCCAACCAAACATTGATCATCTAAGACCAATTTTTGGGGCTCAGAACACAGGAACTATGAAATTGATCTAGCTGACAATTGATGGAAGCCAACAAGCTCTGTGCAAACTGCAGACTTACAGTATCACACAGACGCCTCTGTGTAGAGAGGTTAAGTAATCTGAAACTTGCTCATGTGGTTTCTGACACTGGGGACAAAACTGGTGGCTATAACATTTCATTGCTTGTTATCGGCATTCATGTCTTAGTGATAAGTGTAAAACTAGTTAAACTAATGAAGCAAACATCATCCTCCAAACATATCCTTACTGATCAGCAACATATGGAACAAGAGAAAAATTGTGTACTTTTGACAAACTGTTTCTGTGATCCGCATCCGACTGGCACATTAATTTATTAAGTGATCTAGGTGTGGATCTGGGGGGAAGAGGAGATGCAAGGTGTTAAGGAGCAGTTCCTGGATGGCAGCAGATAATTAACGTGATGTTTTAAGCAGGGCTCTTAATCTCACAGCTGCTTTATGGCAGATTTAATGCCTGACCCTGATCTTCAAGTCAACATCCTTACTCCTTTGACAGTAAGTCACAGAAATACCCTACGATGACATTACCATGGTGAAATTCAAAATTATAATTATTTTTCACTTGTTGATTATTAAAAACAGATGATACATTCTGTTGGAGGAGCAAGTAAATACAAATACCAAATTTCTGTTTGTAAGTAGAAGTTGTGATATTTTGTGTAATTTAGGTTTGGTGAAAGGCTGTTGTGTATACGATTTTGCATATGGTTAGTGCATATTGCCTTATAGGTAGTGGGGCAGAAAAAGTGCCTTTTCATTTTTAGTTCAAAGTTCAAAGTGCTGATACTGAATGTAATGTGCACTTTTTTATATGCAATAATTATGTAATTAAGTGTGTAATTCACTAAGTAATTTAAATAGTATAGCAAAATGACTATAAGGTGTCATCACTGTCAGAAATACAAAAGGCACTTGAATTTTATACCAGAAGAGCAATTTAAGTACATAAATTACATCAGTATACCAGTCTGAATTAAAAGCCCATAATGGAATGAAGCCTCAGATATGTCTCTATGTATCATTCATATGATCAGAAAATATATGTGTAATTATAATTCCACAGTAACTGGTCATACAGGCAGAACATCTCTTGGGCTATCAAGACCATCTGTGCACAGTCCTCTGTGTGTGTGTGTGCCCGTAGGAGAGATATCATTTTCCTCCTGCTCACACCTGACCCTGTCTCATTCCCCATTTACATAGCCCATCATGGGAAGAAACCTGAGAAATGGTGCAGGACCTATGCCAAAATGCCTGGTGTGTGTGCGAGTGAGGACGCATGTGTGTGTGAGTGTGAGGGAAAACTAATGAAGCCCTTACGACACACACTCACACACATACACACACCAACTGACAGATGGATGGCAGTTCGACCAGAGGCTGTTTAAGAATCCATGTGCGATTGGGGGGAGTGGACAGAGGCAAAAAAGAGACAGATTGATAGAAGAAAGAAGAAAAAAGAGGAGATTGTAGAGCAGAATAATGCAACACAGAGCATCCATGTCCCTGAGAATCAAACTGAGGTTAACCGATTCCTCCCTCGAGCTGTCCAATATAGGAGCAATTTATCTCACCTATTTAACAGTAGTGGCAAATAGTCATTCTGCAATGTTGTTGCAAATTGACTGCACAAGACAGCTGTAGATAGACTGATGACCTATGACTGCACAATAAGCTGTAGATAGACTGATGACCTATGACTGCACAATAAACTGTAAGGGTAGAAAGAATAATCAATAATAACAACAGAGGCATTACAACCATCTCCTGAAATATTCTGAATGGATTTATAAAATGTCAATACATATATATATGCAAGTTAAATCTCTACCATGCAAAGAAGAAACTAAATACAAACATGATCCAGAAACACTGCCACCTTCTCTGAGCCTGCGCTCATTTCAGATGGATTGAGGTGAAAGGGAAGACTGTCCTGTGGACTGATGAATCAAAATTTGAAATTCATTTAGGAAATAATGGATACTGGGCTGAAAGGAGAGGGACCAGTAACAATCTGGTTTGTTGTCAGTGCACTGTTCAAAAGCCAGCATCCATGATGGTATGGGAGTGTATAGTGCATTTGGCACACATAGTAGTTTGCACATATGGGAAGGCAACAGTAAATGCTCAGTGACAAATCCATGTTTAAGAGCAACATATATTGCCATCCAGACAGTGTCTTTTGAGGGAAGACCTTGCTTATTTCAGCAAGACAATGCCAAAACGCATACTAAACTCATCACAACAAAAGTACAAAGAAAAGATTTTCAATATTTTTACTGACCAACTTAATTGTATTTTGCAAATATTCCCAAATTTAGAATTTAATGCTTTAACACACTCGACAAACATTGAGACAGAGTCATGTTTACTGTTTTATTACATTTCCTTTCTGTTACACTTTTTAATCATTTTTGAAACTGAGGAAAATAATTGTAGTAGTTTTGCAATTGGAAATTATGTCCAGTCTTTGTCTAAGACTTCATATGCTAAACAGTGCATGGTCACTGTTGTTGAATTCTCCTTTTCATAATGTATCATTCATTTTCAATAGGAGACAGATCTGGATTGGTAGATAGCCAGTCAAGCACACACACTCTGTTTCTGCAAAGTCACACTGTTGTAGTCCATGCAGAATGTAGCCTGTATAATGTGGAGTCTTCCAAACTGGTTTTATGCTTTGCACTTTTCAATCTTACTTTAACTCAGTCCCAACTTTTGTTCTGTGTTGTAGCATCAAATTCTAAATGTTTATATTTACAAAGTTCTTGTCTTTGTGTTTGTCTTTTGTCAGTTCACATGAATAAACATATCACAGATTTTTGTTTTTATTGCATTTTGGAAAATATCACAACTTTTTTGGAAATGGTTTTTGTATAAAGCTGGAACATTTTGCAAAACTTATTAAAGATTTGCGCCTTTCACCGATAATTGTCTGGTCCATTTAATCTTTGGCATTAAGCCAGCATAGGTTTTTTCAAGAAAATAAGATAAAAAAAAAAAGGACCCATCTACAGCATACATTTGCATTGTCTGTTGGTCCATCTGAGATTAGCTGGGGCCCAGAAAACTCAGCCATGTTTTTGCCTAGACACAAAGTATAGCTTTGTATGTGTGTTACAGAGTTTCAGTTTGCATTTCTTGATGCAGCGTCAGACTGTGTTTAGTGACAATGATTTCTTGAAATTCTTTCTGAGGACTTAAACGTCATATGCAGAGTATAGTTTGGCACAAAGTGGTGACCTGTTTTTGCTTTGCTGAGCCTTTGGTAAATGTTCCCTTCATACCCAATCATGATCCCCTCACCTGTTAGCAGTTCACCTGCTTATTTAACTTTAAACTTTAAAACCTTTAACTTTTTTTAAAGTGTGCTGCAGGAATTAAAACTCAAAATTTATGTTAAGAAAACACATTGTAAAATTGCAAAAAATATATATTTAAATTGGTCAGTCAAACATTGGAATTTTTTGTACTCTTTCAGTTAAATAAAGGTTCAAGAGAATTTACATATAACAAAATTTTTATTGAATTTCACAAATGTTCCAACTTTTTTAGAATTGTGGTTTGTGTATAAAATATACGTATATGCTCTGCATTTTCCCTGGTGTAAAATAAATTTGAACACACTGTGATGGCCCTAAAAAATAACTGATGTTTCATGCATGTGTAAATTTGAATCACTGATCCTCACTGTTCTGCTACAGCATAAATGTCAGTTTGCTGTAGTTGCTGATTTTATGTTTGTTTTGTGTGTTGAATTAGGATTTTATCTACGTTTACATTAGCATCATGTATTCTCAAGAATTAAAACACTGAGATGAACTGAAAAACATTTTAGTGATTATTAAGCATCCTGGTCAATCAGAGATGTTGTCTGTGAGAATAAAGGTACTAACATGATCCTACAAATAATACATAATATTGTATAATAAAACCCTTCATTTCTTTTTCGGGAAAAAAAAAACTTCTTTACTTTACACTAGTGTAATGAGATTTTGTCCCAAACAATTATGTTTAAATAGTCTATAAAGAGACAGTTTAAAAATAAATAAATAAATAAAAATAACAGAAACAATAAGGGCCAGTGCTTAACTACATCACATCCAGGATTCTATTTCAATATATGGAAAAGTATTTTGCAATTGATATGATGGTTTAATTCCTGAGATACTGACCTACTGCCTTGATTCACACTTTAACACATCATATCCATTACTAGACCAATCATTTTGGATCCTTCCCAGTTGGGAATACCCAGGTTTATCTGAATAAATGTTAAACTATTTTAATATCAAAATTTTATTTAATTTTTATTATAACAAATACTGCAGAATGACTTTTCAGCCGAATCATTCAGCACTACTACAAACTGGATTTAATGAGTCAGTTGATAGTTAAGATTAGTGCAAACCCTCATTAGAGCAAATAGAGAGGTACTGGGTAGCCACTATGGCAATTAGAGGGTGATGATGTTTCTAATAAGGAGGAGGGTCACTCTTTCTTGTTTATCACCTTAGTTACTCACTCATTAAAGTTGCCTGGCAACCTTGAGAACGAGACAAGATGTCCATGAGAAAACCCTGCTGACCTCTGTCTAGACCATACCGCCATCCATTACTGCCCTGCTATTGTCTCTCATTCCCTCTCTCTCTCTCTCTCTCTCTCTCTCTTTCCCATTCTCTCTCTCTCACACACACACACCCTGCAGGCCATTATGTGTTAGGTTAAGAATTATTAGCAACAATGTTTATAACGTTCTCTCATTACTGCAGATTTTTCCTCTGTTCATCTTCTCACACTGTCCATTTCTAACATGGAGACACACATGCACACACACAGTGTTAAAAACCAGAGCATAGGCCTCTCATTAGAGCAGGTCTGTTTCTGGCCCTCTGCAGGACCCTGCCCATGTTCTATTAGTCCAGCTTCCAGCACGCTGCCGAGCAGGTAAGCTAATTGACGAGCGGGAGGCCAAAGTGTCAGAAAGTCATTAGGATCAAATTAATAATGCAGCAAGGTCCTTCACCAGAGCTTGTCTTCTGCTAGGCAACCAAATGGCAGCACAAACAAAAACGAGGTACGCACGTCACAGATGAGACTGAGGGTGGACTGAGAAAGGAGAGAGGGTGGGTAAAATGGTGTAAATTATATACCCTTTCAAAAAAGGGTGCCCAGTATAAAGTATTCCTCGGCCTTGGGGTCCCTAAAGAAACTTTTAATGGATGGTTCTTTAAAAACACAACTGAACCCACTTACTTGAAAGATCCTTTGGGGAACCCCAAGTGATTCTTCTTCAGCATTTCTCCAAAGAGGTTTTTTAGTGTTATCTTTAGAATTGTAGGTGTTTTTTTTGATGAAACCAGGGAGGCAGGTGAGATGGACAAGATACTCAGATAAGAAAAAATGACTTTTTCAAAAATGGGGCTGAATGTAGGGTTTCTGAAGAACTGGGCTAATGGAGAAAAGGCAGGATGCTTGGAAAAGGGCATGAGGTTGGAAATATAGGTTCTTTCCTAGTTCAACCGAATGCATAGTTAGTTAATCGCAAGTCCAGTCTTGCTCATAGATCCAAGAAAAATCAGGCCTTCAGGTAAAAACCTTTTTAAAGATGTGGATGGAATTTCCACTGCAGCTGTCAGGGAAATGGATGGACAATCAACAACTTGCTATCTTATTCCGAGCTCCACAAAAACCATCGTTACACTCCAACTGATCCCACCGGGCCAGATTTTACATTCACCTTAGGTTACACAGAGGCCAAGTTGAATGCTTGCTACATTGTGTCAATCTTGAAGACATGCAATGTAATATGGTAGATTAAATTAGATTAAGTGCTGCTGTAACTAACAAAAACATGCCCTGGCAGTTTTCTAGACCAGCTGGTGTGAAAGATAATTCTTGAACTCCAGCACAGACATATTACTTTCCAGAGTGAAATTCAGGGGTGGCAAAACGCAAGTCATGAAGATGAAGGGCCTTGCTTGTGAAAATGAGATATGGGAAAAGCAACTTTGAGCCTATTTAGACATGTAATTTTATGCATCCAGGAGATCCAGACAGTGGTGGTGGTGTATGGGGCAGAGATGTTGTAATGATTAAGGAGTTGCCCCTGCGACCTGAAGGTTGCTGGTTCAAATCCTAGACAGTACCACTGAGGTACCCATGAGCATGGTACCTTCCCCCAGCACTGCTCCCTGGGTGCTGCCCACATCAGCTGAACACTGCTCCTACACGGATGGGTTAAATGCAGAGGTCACATTTTGTTGTGGTGCACTGTGTACTGTGGTGTGGTGTGTTCACAATGACAAATGTTAATCATTCAAATAATTTACATTTCTTCAGATTTATAATGTAGCTGTCCATTCCAGTAAGCCCAAGACCCATGAGGTAGCTAAGAGTAAACAGGCCCAGATAGACATATGTGTTTTTCCATGTGCGGAGGTTTGGGCTACTTACTATGTTCATAAGTGTCAGTAGGTATTTCTGGATGTGCTCTCGGCCATGGAACTGAACCACTGAGCAGTCCACCCCCAGGAGGACCTCGATGTTGAAGATCTCATCTTGGTACGACTGTCTTTTTGAACGCTTGCTGCTGTTCACTTTCCGTTCGAACCCTCTGGAGAAAGCCTCTGCTCCAGCCAGGCCACCCAGCCCTGAAGCTGCAGAAACAGCACTTACCATTTCAGACAAAATGCAGAACAAATGTATAGATTCATTCACATTACAGAGCTGAACTGGTGCAAAAGCCTGCGAATAAGACCTAAGCAATGAGAAGACAAAAATCTGATCTTTTTAAATCTGACTTAAATAAAACATGACCAAGCCACAATTATAAGAATGTTTAGGTCTGTTTAACATTACACCGTTATCATCAGTGAGTCAGCAGTGGCTTAGAGATGTGGAAAATAGAGGCTAATGCTGATAAAAATGTGTATTTGTGTCCTTTCAGGTTATTCAAGTCTGTTCACACTAAAAGGTCAAACTATACCCCATAATAGCAGACTCACCTGTGACAAAATATCAAATTTAACAATAAGATGTGTCATGCAAATCAAATCTTGTTGTTACATTTTAAAGCAACTCCAATCCAAGTATACTGTTGCAAGAACTTTAGTTTAAGAATGAGCAAAGCTATGGAGCAAAATAAAATTAAGTTTTATAATTGTATCTGCCATGACAATGTGTTATACACAGCTTGTCAATACATTTATGCATAAATTATGTATTCACCTCACAAAAACACAAACATTTCTTTAAGTCAATTTAGTAATAAAGTCACCATATTCCTTACAAGCCACTTAAGGTTGATCTCTGATGTTCCTCAAATCTGAAACACAGCACAAACACTGAGTGAACCCAAAAACGTTTGCATTCACATTAGTGCTGAGAAATGTCACTCAAAAAGAAAAAAGAAAGAAAACAAAGTGTAAAAACAGATGGCAGACTGAGACGAGGCGACTGCACCAATTCACTGATATGACTGGCTGTGAACCAGCTACACACTGTGTACTGAAGTCATTGATGAATGTGGGGAGTGTATGGGAGAACCAGCTGTGATGTGGTTACCTGAGAGAGCACACAGAGGGAGAAATCCATTTAGCTCTGCTGTGAGAACTGAAAAGAGTGCTAAGAAACCAAGTCATGCTGATGAAAGACGTTAAAAGACCTTACAGCATTTACAAGCTGTTGAACTGCAGTTGAAAGACAAGTTCCCCCATCTTCATACATCAAAGTCCCTAAAGGTACCTACATTAAAATCAAAAACTTTTTTACCCCACTAGTTCATGCCTCTAGTCATAATAAGCATTGTTTATCTTATTACACCATTTAAAAGGCCAATTTTATCATCTCCTGTCATCCTATGTGTTAGGATGACCGCTGAGTGTTTTAACTCACTCAAAAACATCTTAAAAACTTGATCTAAGGAAAAATTATATAAACCAGTAATATCATGTCCCATTTTTTCCCAATTACCTTTCATCAAGTACTGTGTATATAATAGGAAATACACTGTGGTGCAAAAGAAAAATGCATTTTGAATTCTGACACTTAAAGAAAAACAAATCATTTTACTGTAAAAATAAGAGTCAGTTACAGTCAAGACCATTCACAGTACAATAAGCATCCTCAAATTCTGTGAACAAAGTGTATACAATTGTATTATTGCAACACTAAACAATAACACAATATGATAAGGCTACAACTCAACAATACAATAATAAGACTACAACTCAATAAACAATAAAAACATGCATTCAGTGAAAAAACATAATTAGAGTAATTCTGGGATGAAGCAGCACTCAGATTTTCCCAATCTCTTTTCACCCATTTCTAAATCTGCTAGCTTATTAGCATACAGTACATGCTCCAAGTACTTGCTTAGTCTAATTTAGACAAATGTTCAAACCTCTTCCGTAAGACTGGATAAATGCGGTTGGGCCTAATTTGACAAATCTACAGTACCTCTCACGTATAGGACTTCTCCAGTCGTTTATGTAAATGTGGCCCATAAATGTGATTAAGAGTGAGATGCTCGCCGCTAATAATGCTAAGCTGGGGAAACGCAAGGCATAGTGTGCTCCATGATAAATGACAAAGAGGGACCTAATGCTAAAACAATGTGGTTCAGATCAGGTCATCTCCTTCGTAAAGGCGTTCTCTCAAGAATCTGCCAGTAAAGTAGCCCTTTGTACATAAACCACTGCAGAACATTGCTTTAGAAATGCACCCTAATGATTTGTTTCTTAACTGGAATTACTACCAAAAGGAACAGAGGAACCATGATTTAAGCATTAAAGTCAAAATGTGCAGTTTAAGCAGTGGGACCCGCACAGACAGAATAGGCCACATGTCTACAATAAACATTAATCATTTCTTTGCCTCTTTTCTGACTTTTTTCACACCTATTTAAAACAAAGAGTACTCTCTAATAGAGCAAAAAAAATTCTCATTGACACTGATCCCAATGATGGCCAAGGTTTAAGTATCATGCTATACTACAAAACCTCAAAACATCAGCAACAACACACCAGTGTGAATTGCACCTTTGCTTCTAGTTCAGGGCAAAGACCATGCATCAAGGTACTCTATGGGGCTTAAAAGCTTAAAGCCAAGACTTTAAACACCTGATGAAGTCAGCAGTTTATCAGCCCAGGCCTGCAAACTACAGGGAATACACACCACAGAAACATTCTGCTTGCAAGCCCCAGCATGTGTTTGGAAACATAGCAATTGCGAGACCAATTCTTTAGTATGATGAGTCTGAATAACTCATAATCCTTTACTTGATTACAACGCATAATCTTCAAAATACACTCTTAGGCCACATTCTGAGATTCAACTTCCCTCTTCGACCTCCACATGATGGAACCCTAGAATTCAGATAATAATCCAGGCAACTTGAGCCAGATGCCTCCATCTCAGGTTTCCTCAAGCTTACAACTATCTTCTACTACCATCAAGGGTCTGCTTCAGCACACTCCTACGACACGATCACAGCCACAGTCAACCGGGTATCACAATGTCAGCAGACGTCCACTTAAACACCACAGTCATCATATTTCAAGGGTAAAAGGATTCAGTGCACTACTGTGTATTTGGCCAAGGCCTAAAAATAGAAAGCTACAGAAGGGCTGGCCATGTGTTTGTAGGTGCAATACTGAAGAAGAGGCTTTGTCTGCCTCATATTGTGTGACTGTTATTGGTAGTTTAAAGAGCAGGGATTTCCACTGCCAGTGCAAGAGCCAACCTATCAGCACTTCCTATGACTAGCATAGTTTCATAAAAAATTGCAATAAAAAATTTTTATAATTCGAGAAATTAAGGGCCCAGGAACAGGAAAAAGCAAATATAAATAAATACTCATCAGCTAACATGTACATAGAATTACTGGCTTAAATTTAAGTGACTTACACTAGTGCTAAGACTGTACCAATTTATTTTTGCAGCATGCAAACATTGCAAATGTAACATTTTGAAAACAAAATGTTTTTTTGTTTTTGTGTTAAAGGAGTGATGGAGGTTGGCTTTTCAGATGGACAATGTTAGATGCTGATAAGGAATAATTGTCTTCTATGTGAGGTCTTTCCTTCTTAATGGATGAAAAATATTCTTTTCCAGTTTCTGTACTCATTCGCTATAGTAAACATTTGTGAAATTGCTGGGTTTTTTTGCCTATATGTCCTTAACAATGCATCCTAAAAGTGAATCTTTATTCACTAATTTGTAGGAGTAAAGTGTAAGAACATATGATTAATTATTCACAAATATAAACAATAATTTTTTCCTGTTAAAAAAAATTAAATCAGGCTTTCAATGAATTACTGGTCTGCATATTCAGTCAGTAAGAATAAGTAACAAATAAATTAATAGCTATTTCAGTTTTCAAATTCTGCCACTTCTGGAGTACCCCTGCACAATATTTATTCAGCTTGAGTACTTATAGAATGGGTCACAGAAACTAAAATGACAAAATATAGAATCATAGATTAATTCTAGATGAATGATTGATTGATCCCTGATTCCAATATCACAGTTAAAGTTCTCACCATGAATGTTATCCAGAAGTAGCAAGGCAAATTACAGTTGTAGTCCTTAAACAGAAACAAAGCTTACATGATAAGAAGCAAGCTACTCCATATAGACATAGTCCAGAGGTCTCCAGGAAACACACATGGCTTTTGGAGTGGTCCAGTAAGATTACCGGCCAGATGGACACACAGACACAGGCTTTAGGAGTCAAAACAAAATGCATAACTTGGCATTTTCAGCAGGGGTGGCAGATGTGACTGCTCAAGCAACAGCCACCAAAAATAAACAAAGAATAAATCTAAAAACAATGAAATGGCGGTGGGTGTACAAACAAAAGGGAAAAGCCACACATAATGCATCAAATTACAATCACAGTGAGATTCACTGATCAGCCATAACATTAACACCACTGACAGGTAAAGTTATTTCATTTCAATGGCACCTGTTGGGGGATCAGAACAGTCAGTCATTATAGTTGATGTGCTGAAAGCAGGAAAAAGGCCACTTTGAGTAATGTGTTGTCTAGACGACTGAGTCAGAGCATCTTCAAAATGGCAGGTCTTGTATGCAGTAGTTAGTACCTAACAAAAATGAGCCAAGGAAGGATAACTGGTAAACCAGTGACAGGGTCATGGACACCCAAGGTAATCGAAGCATGTGGGGAGTGAAAGCCAGCCCATCTGGTCTGATCCCACAGAAGACCTACCATGGTTTAAAAAGTGAATACTGACTCTGAAATTAAAGTTTCAGAACACACAGTGCAACACAGTCAGAGCTGTTTCAGCTACTCAACAAAACAGCTGAATGTAGAAGAGTTGTGAATCTTCAAATCTACACTTTAGCAAATACCAGTGCAAGATATCACTGCATCCATTCTCCACATGCTCATTTATGGTCCAACTGGCCTTATTTTAACTATAAACAATGGGGCTTTACGTTGTAAATCAACGTTTATCAACATAGCTCCTAACATCAAAAATGGTATTGAAATTTGCTTGTGAGATTCAGGATCACTACCATGGCTGTAAGAACAGGTTTTTAAAAGACTGGAAAGCCGCTGAGGTAGGAAGGACTAACACTTTCTGTAATGAATTTAAACTGACAATATGCTCTTTCAATGTCAGGATTTTTTGATGAAGTATTGATTGAAGAAGGCTACCATCATATCAGGTTTCCTGTCTCTAACTCCTCCCTTTGTGTATAAAAACTGTCTGAGCTTCTTCACAAATGCAGAACATTTACAAAACAGAAACTTGGCATTTTCAGTAGGGATGGCAGATGTGACTGCTCAAGCAACAGCCACCAAAAATAAACAAAGAATAAATCTAAAAACAATGAAATGGCGGTGGGTGTACAAACAAAAGGGAAAAGCCACACATAAAGCATCAAATTATAATCACAGTGAGATTCACTGATCAGCCATAACATTAACACCACTGACAGGTAAAGTTATTTCATTTTAATGGCACCTGTAGGGACTAACATTTTCTGTAATGAATGGAAACTGACAATATGCTCTTTTAAAGTCAGGATTTTTTGATGAAGTATTGATTGAACAAGGCAAACATCATATCAGGTTTCCTGTCTCCAACTCCTCCCTTTGTGTATAAAACCTGTCTGAGCTTCTTCACAAATGCAGGACATTTACAAAACAGGAAGTGCATAGTGAGGTAGAGCAAACATATTTAACTTGCTGTATAATTTCCAAAATGCATCAAGAAGGAGCAATATCTACAAGGCTGAGTGTGTAACCATCAATTATGTTGAACATTTTTGTATTTTAAATAAATATATTAGATATACTGGCCGTTGTAGCCTGAATATAACAAATTAACAATGTGCAAACAGATGTACAAGCTAATGCTTGATCTGTCTGAACATGTAAACTCTTAGACTTAATTTAACCGTAGCATGAATTTAAGCACATACTGTAGCTGTTTAAGGTGTTACTCATTTTTAAAAAAAAAAAAAGCCCAAGAGTTTATTTTCTTTCTTTAAGCTTAGTCCTTTTAAGTTAGGATCTTCCTCCTCTGCATCAAACATAACTGCACTGGTAAAAAAAAATTCTGGTCCATGGGGTCTGTTGTTGGGTGGCAGCATTGTGGATTGCAATAGAAGATGAAGACTAGAGACAACAGGGAGGTAAACACACACACACACACACACACACACAGAGTACAAATACAATTTTACAATTTTAAATCTTTCAAATCACAGTAAACTCATCCACAGGTGGAGCAGTGGGCAGCTATCAACAGCACCCAATGTTGCAGGATGGTACCTTGCTCAAGGGTACCTTAGTGGCACCTGGATCAGAATCGATTCTCCAATCACAATATATGCTCTTTAGGCAAAATTAATTAAATTCTTTAAAAGGCAAAATCATAGAATTTTCCTGTTATGCTTGATTATTGACTTTCTCTAAAATGTGATTTTTGATTATGTTACCATTCATCAGTGAGTAGAGAAAAAAATAATAACCAGTACTATCCCCTCCTCCTCCCACCACCTCCTACCACTGAGTGAAATGCTCAGCTAGCTCAAATACTGTTTCTGATTAATGGTGTACACATATTGCCACTGTATTGAAAACAATACATTAATATAAAGTTACTGTTTTGGAAATACAATGTTTTTAACAGTGTCAATAGCAATGTACATAAGTGCACTTATCCACACCACTGGTAGCCCTAAATGTAAAGTTCTGAATCTATAAACCCCGCTCCTCTCCATGAGCTAATAAACTTTTTGACCTTATTTTCATTGCTTTCCCAAAACACATTCACAAGCCATGAGTTCTATCCTTCCAGAAGAACCACACCTCACACAGATACTCCCACATCACTCTTAGCCAAAACACAGGCCCAAGAAAATAAGCTTAATCACTGTGTTTTCAGCACAGCACAGTAATTACAGTAAAGAATTGTACTGTTGCTCAGAGTGAGCTCAAGCCTCTACTGAGAAGGTAGGCCAGCACTGATCATCACTACAGCAGCAAATGGCATGCCACCATCTGCATAAGCCATTCTGTATAGGAGTGTGTTAGAAGGGAAGGTGGATATGGAGCAGAGAGCCAACATTGGAGGAAGTGAACTCCAGTCCAAAACATTGGGCCAGGCCAAAGGCTATTAGTCAGTGGAACAACTGGAATGTTGTTGTTTCAGGGCTCAGATAAATTTTAAAAAAATTGTGTTATATTGTTTATTTATTTATGTATACTGTGTGCTGTAATTTCTAAAAGGCAGTGGTGGCCTAGTGGTTAGGACGCTGCCTTTGAGACCTGACGGTCACAGGTTTGAGTCCTGGCCCGAGCAAGGTACCGTCCTGCTGCACTGCACCCCGGGCACTGTTGGTCACTGCCCGCTGCTTCATGTGTGCATGTGTGATGGGTTAAATGCAGAAGTCACATTTTGTTGTGGTGCTTGAGTGTGTTCGCAATGACAGTCACGTTTACTTTCACTTTTATATATTATCTTATTAGTATCAGTATCTTATCAGTAAAATCTACAATTTGTAAATTCGTAATTTTTGTAATTGTTGTTAAACTGAAACTTAAAATGACTTTTAATGGTTTAGTTGACCAACTTGCTAATATTTTGTAAAAATAAATGCATTCTGAAGTTGATACCTGTGTGACGTACACGCCCCCATGTGGTCCACATGTTTGTGTTTCGGTTGTCTGCGTGTTCGTCTTAGCCACGCCCCCATCAGCTGTCTCGTGTTTCCCAGGTGTTGTCAGTTTATGGTTAGTATAAATACCCCTGTGTTTCAAGTCCTCGTCATGTTTCGTTAACGTCCCTTTATGTCATGCTACTTTCTATGTTCATGTATTTTTTGGATTCCCTGTTTGTGTTCTAGCTTTGTTTCTTGTTTTGTGTTTTCTTTTTGAATTAAACTTCATTTTACGTTCAACCAGAACTGCAAATGCTTCCTGTTTAATCACCGGACATTCCTGACAGAACAAAATGCCAAATATGGAAGCAGCAGTCTGGGAGCAAGGCGTGGAGAATTGGAAAAGGAGCGGGAGAGATCCTGAGGAGGGGGAGAGAGTACTGAGAGACATTAAATGGGCTGAGGTGAGATCTGGGGAACCCGAATTAGGCGAGCTGGTGAGGCAGTTGGGCATGCTTGTGTGGTAGAGCAAAAGGGGTTATGAGCCTCCATCGGCTACTGGTGACGCTTCGCGAAAGCATGATAAGCGCAAGGAAAAGCGTATTGCTGAGCCGGTAGTCGATGGAGTCCCAGAGGCAGCTCTGCCACCAGAAGGGGCAGCTCACCAAATCTCCACCCCCAGGGCACTCGAACTGGCCAGTGTGCTGCTGAGAGAGACGCAGTCCAAAAGCGGTGGTCAGCAAATAGGGTAGTGTCAACCCAGACATGGCTGCACGGTACTGTCGAGACCTCGACACAGACGTCATTTGGCGTCACTAGAGAGGTCTCTGTACAAGCCGCGCAGCCAGTCAAGTCAGAGGGATCTCCCCAAGCGCTGCCGCACGCTGTGTCCGAGAGCTCTGCCTCCTCAACAAGGAACGCAGTTTCCACGTCCGGGAACCCCACCTCCATATCGCTGACGTCACGCGTCATGTCGCAGACGAAGTGAACCGAGTCCCCAAATCTGTGAACCGAGTCCCCGAATCTGTGAACCGAGTCGACGAGCAAAGCAGCGGAGTATAGGACGCCTGAAGACTCTGCACCGACATTGGAGAGGCAGCAGAGTCCCACCCTCACAGCGCTGAAGCCGCTGTGTCCCACCCTCAAGGTCCTGAACCTGGAGAGAACCGCGTCACTGTCGCAGTCACTGCTCAGCTCCGCCTTGTCTTCGCCGTCACCGCCCAGCTCTGCCCTGTCTTCGCCGTCACCGTCCAGCTCTGCCCAGCTCCGCCCTGTCTTCGCCGTCACCACCCAGCTCGGCCCAGACGTCTCAGTCTATGCCCAGCTCCGCACTGACGTCATCACCTTCGCCAGGTGTCGCGTTCACGCCACTGCGCCTTGTTCCCCCTGGACGTCGCGTGCGTCTCCTGGCTCCGCCCAGACGTCGCTGGCATCTCCTGGCTCCGCCCAGACGTTGCGTGCATCTCCTGGCTCCGCCCAGACGTTGCGTGCATCTCCTGGCTCCACCCAGATGTCGCGTGCGTCTACTGGCTCTGCCAAGACGTCGCGTGCGTCTACTGGCTCTGCCAAGACGTGGCGTGCGTCTACTGGCTCCGCCCAGACGTCGCATGCGTCTACTGGCTCCGCCCAGACGTCGCATGCGTCTACTGGCTCCGCCCAGATGTAGCGTGCGTCTACTGGCTCCGCCAAGACGTCGCTTGCATCTCCTGGCTCCGTCGCTTCACCCAAGGGGTTCAGGACGGGACCCTTTCAGCCTGGACAGTTGTTTCACCAGACTGGACCTGTGTTTCCCCAACCCATGTTGCAGTCTATGTTTCCATTATTAGTACCTGTTTTGTGTCCTATTTTGAAGATTATGTCTTGGTTTCTGTTTTTGTTTCATGTCTGAGTTCCCTGAGTTTTGTCTGAGTTTTTTGCCTTGTCTTTATTGTTGCTGTCCTCCTGGGTCAATGCCTTGATTGTGGGAGGGGTTTAGCACACTGAGACGTTGCGCCTAGGGGGAGGGCTATGTGACGTACACGCCCATGTGGTCCATGTGTTTGTGTTTTGGTTGTATGGTGTTCGACTTAGCCACGCCCCGTCATCTGTCTTGTGTTTCCCAGGTGTTGTCAATTTATGGTTAGTATAAATACCCCTGTGTTTCAAGTACTTGTCGCATTTCGTTAACGTTCCTTTATGTTGTGCTACTTTCTATGTTTGTGTATTTTTGGATTCCCTGTTTGTGTTCTAGCTTTGTTTCTTGTTTTGTGTTTTCTTTTTGAATTAATTCATTTTACTTTCAACCAGAGCTGCACATGCTTCCTGTTTAATCACCGAACATTCCTAACAACCTGCAACACACTCAAAAACATTAGGACAGAGGCAGAATACAAGCGAAAAATGTATGAAATATTCAAGTTACACAGTTCTGATTGAATATAAAAGGAGAATACACCAAAGGCTCTGTCTTGGAACATTTTGCAAAATAATAGATTACAAACTTTTAAATCTTTCACCATCTACATAATATTGTAAAAATATTCAGGGAATTTGCTGACATCTCAGTTCATGTAGGAGAAGGCCAGAAACCACTGCTGTTTGTGCTTGACCTTCAAGCTCTCAGAAGGCATTGCATGAGAAACTGCTGCTGTAATAAACGAAGTTGCATGTGTTAGCGAACCACTGTCACTTAACAGTCCACCGGTGCATCAAGAAATGCAAAATGAAACTCTATTAGAATGTCATACATCACTTTGATGAAACACTCTCTCACCATCTCAGATAGACCAAAATCCACATTTCAGCATCTTTTGGGAAAACATATGTAGAGATCTCTCTGCCAAAAATGAAACAGATCTCACAGACTGCTATCAAATGTGCAAAAGCCAACATCCATCATGGTATAGGGTGCATCAGTGCCCATGGCATGGGTGACTTACGTATATATGTGAAGGTACCATCAACATGGGGCTGTATATTGGGATTTTTGAGAGACATGCACTGATTAAACCATTATCTTTTCCTGGAAAGTCCATTGTTTTATCAGCAACACAACACTAGGCCTTATAGTGTGTTTGCTTGACTGGTCTGTCAGCACTCCAGATCTTTCTCCCACTAAAAATAAAAGGAATATCATGAAGAGGAGAACTAGACAATTGTGACCATGGACTGTTGAGCAGCTTAAGTCTTATATCAAGCAAGAATTCCACTTGGAAAACTGCATAATAACGGCACAATTTGTATCAGTTCCCAAATTTTTAAAACATTTTAATTAACAGAAAAGATACTGTAATACAGTGGTAAACATGCCTCTGTCCCAAGTTGGTGTGGCTGGTTTCAAATTCTGAATTTATTTATATTTACAAAAAACATTTTACACAGGTTAGTCAGTAAAAAATTGAAATGTTTTCTTTGTAATTTTGTCAGTAAAATGAAGGTTCAAGAGAACAAACAAATCACAGACTCTTTTTTAATGTATTTTAGAAAATGTCCCAATTTTTCCAGGAATAGCGTCTGAATGTTTCCATAATATATAATTTGTTTGTATGATGAATTTTTATCTTTAATGTATCTTTTGTGTATGTATTATCTCAGCAGATAATGTTTGTGACTGACAAATTTGGCAAATAAGGTGACATCAGAAAAGAAAAAAGAAACTTGCTAATTGCCCTTATCTTCACTGTGAGGACTAAACACAGACCTAACTAGTGGATTTAACAGCTGACTCGTCAAGGTAAGGAAATATTACACAAATACTGCACAAAATGAAACCTTTTGCACTGCACATTGCATGAAATCATACTTAGTTTCCTAATCTAATGGCATGAATTTAGCCCATATCTTGCTCTCTGTGTAAAAAAATTTAAAGGTTTGACTGCAGAATCTGCAGTGTACTGTGACTTTTACACATCTGCTTTGGTGTTTGTTTGGAAGGTTTTGCTGGTGCTTTTGATGTCCCAAAATCTAAAGCTGATTCCTGCACAAATGACAGATAGTGCTGAGCATTATGCTACATTAAATATTCTGAGGTGTGTGTGTGTGTGTGTGTATGTGTGTGAAATTCTAGGTTGACCAAGGTGTGGAGAGACTTGCGCAGATGCTCTGCTTATACTCAAGGTGACAAGCCAGGCAAAAATTAGACTAATATTTTAAGCACTAGCCCAGATGTGTGTGCAAGGTCACCAACCTTATATTCTCCCTTGTTTCATGCATTAAATATATACACTATGACCATACAAACCTCTACAATATCTCATATGGAGGATCAGATGATGTTTAAAGTCACTAGATACAAAAAGGTTGTCTCCTCCATTAAGCTGCAATGCTCAACAAAATGGTAAAAGTGATGCAAGGCTAGAAAAACAGAAGCAGAAGCACTGATGATTCAGTGCCGCAGAGGCTAGTCCCTCTTTCTCAAGTTACAGGCTTGGTGGAAAAAAATTTTTTCTTATGATTTTGCAAGTCAGCATCAAGTTTTGCAAAATAAACCATATCTTTTAGTGAGATCTTTTAAAGTTCATACCATCTTGAATGTTTAATTATGATTTAACATGGATTTTAAAAAGGGGGAAATTTTCATAAAATTATACATAATTGCTCTGTTTCCACATTAAGCTTTTTTTGGTCAAATAATTTAACATAATTGGGTTATGACTGCAAGTGCTTCCAAGTGTCAAAGAGTGACTCAAGGTCATGTCTGTAAACAGGGCTTGGAAAGATAAATGATAAACAGCCCAGAGAAACCGACACAGGGACAAAGAAAATCACACTGGTTTGTCTTTACTTTAGCTTATAAAGGGTCTGAGTAGGATGAACAGAAAAGGCATTTTTAAAGCTTGACTTGTCACTGTTCTGTCTGCCTCATTCTTCTCCTGCACAAGTTTTACAGTAACTCTGAGTTTTGCCCTTTTCATGTCTGCCAAGTGGAGCTTAAAATCCCATCAAGTCTGCCACGTAGACACTGGCTGCCTGAGTCCAGGATTGGCTGCAACATGTCTCTGCTGGATTTCAATATGAGCTTCAGCCTTTACACATAGGCACACACCGCGCACACATGCGCGTACACATGCGCAAACACACGCACACACACACACACACACACACACACACACACATACATGCTCACACACACACACACACACATACACACACGCTCACACACACACACACACTCACA
>JBBPDA010000025.1:10791321-10816495 GCA_037974385.1 Arnoldichthys spilopterus
ACACTGGCAACCACAGACTGGTAAAACATCCACAGGAGCTTCCTGCAGATGTTAAAAGACCGTAGCCTCCTCAGGAAATACAGCCTGCGTTGGCCCTTTTTATACAGGTGCTGTGTGTTGTGTTTCCAGTCCAGTTTATTGTTCACTCACAGCCCGAGGTACTTGTAGGTGTTGACCACCTCCACCTCCTCTCCCTTGATATGGACTGGTCATGGACTTGGTCTGTACCTCCCAAAGTCTATTAACAGTTCCTTGGTCTTGGAGGTGTTAAGCTGCAGGTAGTTTGTGTGGCACCAGGCAACAAAGTTCCTCACCAGATTCCTTTACTCCTCTTCCTGGTCGTCCCTGATACACCCCATGATGGCTGTATCATCTGCAAACTTCTGAATGTGACATGATTCAGAGTTGTAGCAGAAGTCGGAGGTGTACAGGTTGAAGAGGAGTGGGGACAGCAAGCTTCCTCAGTTGTCCTCTGACCTGGTCTGCTGTGACACTGAGGGGGGGTTGGGGGGAGGTGGAAAGAGGAGAGGGGATGCCATGGTGGTGTTGGAGGTGGGACTGGAAGGAGGTGGATGCCATGTGGAGTGTGGGGGGAGGGGGGTTGGTTGAGGAGCTGAGGAACGAGAGGGGCTTTTTGTGAGGGTGGTTATGGGCTGGTCAAACCGATAACACCTATGCTCAGAAATTTATCATAACATAATGACATAAGAACTAGTCAACCGACATGTCCACATGGGTTTTGAAATCTTGCATAAGTTAACACACTCTGGGCAACCTAGGCATGTAGTTGTGTAAGTGCCTCTTAATTGACTTCAATATAATGTTACATTCTTGTTTGCCTCTGTTCACACCTGCAGCCCAAATTGTAATATTTGTGGGGGCAGTAATCAGGTAGTCCAGAGTATTTTGTACCCTTTGGAGTTTGTGATTTGTCCTTCACTGGACTTGTGAAATATGGATCATATGGCTTTACTAGACCTGAACCTTGACATTCTCCTGATATGGCAATGTAGGCAGAGAAATATCGCCACCGCTACTGGGTGACTGCAGAATCATGGGATATATCTGGTCCTACAGAGCACTAAAAACAACATGTAAACGCAATAAAGACATTATCTTTGCTCATTAAGATTTATGCAGAAATTGATGCCAAGAAAAAGTTGCATGTGACGTTTTTTGGTGCCAACCAAATGTGCATCCAATTGAAAGCAACTTATGATTGCTTGTGTGCAGAACACAACAGATCAATAGAATACTTTTGTGTTTGGTGCTTGCTAAAAGTTTACAACAGAACATGTTTAAGTAATGACATACCACATCGGAGAGAAAACCTTGTCCTTAATGGTGGAAAACAACAAAATGATGGATAGCAAATAATCTTAATTTTGGAAATCAACTAGCCACAGCAGCTAGAAACTAAATATTACTGTCAAACCCTGATTACAGTGCCATTCACCACAAGCCTTTTCCAGAAGGATTTTTAAAAAGTGACTAAGTGGGGAATAAGCCATTTAGTTCCTGCAAACTCTGTTAGCTAACTAGCATGTTTTTTTAAATTTAGATTACGTAGCATATACATACTGTGAACAGTGAGCAGGGCATTTGTTCTATTTAACTCATCTGTGATGCCAGTGTACAGTAGGCTGCACACCTATGGTGCCTGGGGGGCAGCTAGGGGGTTAGGTGAGTTGCTCAAGGGCACTTCAGCTATGGATGTGGGAGGGGGAGCGTGCTTCTTACTCACTTACAACTTCCCACATTTTCCCTGCCGGTCCCAGGGACTGAAATGGCGACTCACCAACTACAAGCCCTCTTCTCCTACCATTATGCCACGGCTGCCCCATACATACACATTTTTAAGAACAAATCCTCAGAAAGACAATTGATTCACTTTTTGACCTATCTGACACAAACTGTCTGCTGGTCAAATAGACATGAACAGTATAAGGTCCCTGTGGCTAGGCAGCCTTTCTGTATTAATAGCTTTAAAGGTTTTTGGCTCAGTTTTTAGTCTTGGAATCCAGTCTTGGCTTAAATGACAACTTAACAAAACACAAATCTTAAATCACAATTCACAGTTTTACCTCACAGCGTGGGCGTAGCAAAAACACTGTCTCTATCAAGGTAAGGGGGCAGGACCAAACAGTTAGCTCCACCCATAATATAGCCCTTCTTGCATGTTATCCCATTTTCAACATGCCAGGTAATATTTACTTGAGGTTCTTTAGAGAGAGTGTGGATTGGTGCCACTGAGCTAGATGTTTATCTAGGCCTCTCAGGACATATTACACAAAAAGCTGTTCCTACCTCTTCGTCTCTCTCTCCCTCACTCTCCGCTACATCCCTGGGGGGTTCATTACAGAGGAAATCGACACTGCCATACCCAGGGGTAGCCATCCCACTCAGTCACAGCTTCCTAGAAAGTGCTGACAGAAAAGCCAAGCACACACTTCTGTGCTCCATCGAAAAACTTGCAAATTCAAAGGTGTCTAGTTGTTTCTACTGTGGCAGGAAATGAGAGGGGCATATGTGTTTTTAAAGGGCTTTAAAACAAAAGACGTACCATATAGGCTACTTTTGTTACCAGTAATACAATAAGTTTTGCACAATTAGCTGTATAGCATTGGCGTCAGATTAAAAAAAACATAGTTACTATAAAACTATATTTATCATTTTTGATAACTATATTGGATCATTTGAAAATGGCTGCTGGGCTTTGCATGATGTTAAATGTTTCACTGTGAAACGACCAACAGGAATAATTAAAAACAATTTTTGGAAAAAAATTATCAGGATAGTAGTCTGCATTTAATGAATGTTTTCTTTCTTTTTCTGAGAAGTTATAATTTTGTTCTGACAGTGACAATATAAGTTGTATGCATAACATTTGGCTTGACATATGATTTGAAATTTTGCAGAAACATTTTGTTTTACTCTCTCTTTTAAAATTAGACTAAAGGAAACCTTACTCATTACTGTAAACCTTCCCTTATGCATTACTGTGCAAAAATCTAAGCAAGAAAAAAGCAATTTGAGCCATTAAACATGTATTTGTTCTGAAAAACACTAATGTTGTTATACATTCAAAAAACATCAAATAATTGCATAATAATTCATGCATGTCAGCACGTTCTCCTCATGAAAGCCCTGTATCGTTTGAAGATACAATCCAGTACCTGCTTTGGATAGTCAGGTCTTCATAAAGTTACATCAAGTGTGCTGGTGAAGGAATTCAACAATTTCATGCAATGCTTAGGAGCACTGGGAGGGGTCTGGAACCAAAACTTTGCTCTTCACGATAAATTATACTGTGTTTATGTTTCTCAGTGCTTATTGCAATATTATATAGTGGTTTACTACTGAAATACAATACTTTGTGCATAGTGTATCAACAGTCCAAAACAAAATTATTCAATTCATGAAACATTGTTCCAAAGAGTATATTGCCCAGCCACTCTTTAAAAAGTGCTACAAAGAGTTCTTTGAGGGACACATAGAAATCTTTTTATTCCCTAAAGAACCATAATTGAAAAAAGTGTGAGAACCCTCAGAATGTAAGGAATCTCTGAAAGGTGCAAAGTAAATGTTGTATACCAATGTTATGATACTTCATAGAATTTTCCAATTACATAGAGACATGAAAGAAAACAAATCACTATAAACTTTTCCTTTAGCTGACCAACTTTGCTCATTAGGATGAACACAGACAAGAAAATCATAATAAGTGATCAGAGTGGTTTTGAAATTTTAAAGTTTTTTAAAGTTAGAAATAGGAAATACAGTAGGTATATCTCAACAAAAATCTTTGCTCTGCTTCTGGGACTAGAGAATCCAGGCAGTTGAAACAAAATCCTGGGGAGGATTTGTCTTTTTGGACCCAATTCCACTTGGAACTGTTAAAATAGATATTCCTGGTTCTCATTGGTCCTTTTCTTGAATCATAACTGAATGCAGTTGTTAACAAAGTAGTCATTCAACTGGCACATCACTAATTTTTTTCTTTCTGGTTGGATGCATTCAAGCAGTTAACTGGAAAACCTATAAACTGACGTGAGCAGTTTTTACCCAACGGTTGCCCAAGAGAGTATTTTAGGGGGCTAATTTCTTCCATTTGGACTGCTTGGAGCAAGTTCTGTCATCTGAAATCGAACCCTATCATTCCTTCTATACTAATGGAAAAAAACTTCAGCTTGAGCCTATCTGTTGACTTCCAGCCAAGCATGTAAAAATGATCACATAAGTGTGGAATCATTAGGGAAATGTTCTGTTTGTTGCAGTTCAGCAGCATGAAGAAACATAATGTAGGCTATCCAACAGAACACGTCGGGCCTGCTGCACCATCCAAAAAATGAGGACTCTGGTCCAAATTCTCTTTATCAGTGAGACTGCTATTTAGCAAGCTTCACTCAGTCAAGGAGTCATTTCCTGCCAACACTGAGGTTGGGGAAGAACATGAGAGAAGTCAAATGGTTCTCTGACTTTGTGTGGGGGTGTGTGGAAGATGGAGAGAACAGCTCTGTTTAAAGATGGAACCAGCACAGAGACTGCCCCTTCGTTATCCTGCTGGACACCTGCCACTGTCTCGGCCTCTAACAAGGAGGCCACCACAACTGTCCCTGCTACTGTGAGTGTGTGTGTGTGGATATTCATGTGTTTGTCTCTCAGTCTTTAGGGTTGGTGAATAGCTTGCTTTTGAAGTGGCTTAAGATCCTGATGGTGACCTCAGCAGTGCTGTCCATGCTTCATGCTTCATGCTGCCTCAAGGTAAAAAGTCAAAAGTCTGTAAAGTCTATATTTGTCATTATGAAATTAACAGGAGTTGAATGGTTAAAGTGCTTCAACAAGACAGGTCTTAAAGATTTGCTCAGCTTGGTGATCAGGTCATCACAATATTAGGTTAGGACAGTATGCTTTGGCAAAACAGCGCCATCGCATCATGATACAATTTTAAAATGCTCTCAAATAAAGTTGCAAAGTATCAACTAAGATGATCAACTTATCTTGTCATCCAAAGATATACAAATGCCTTGACAAGCTGTGTTAAGATTTCTGAAAGCAGCAGGGCTCAGAAATGCCATTTAAAAAATCTGTTTGCTCATAAAAGAACCAATATTTTAAAGCTTCTGTTCTTGGGCCCCAACCATAACCCAAATTTTCTAAATTAGTAATGTTTTAAAAATAGGCTGTATGTAGGCCTGGTGTAATGAAATTGTAGGTTCAAAAGGCTGAAAGTTTACGAACCCTATAAAATGTTCTATATTCCTGCATAAAAACATCACCAGATTTTCACAACTATTATATATAATGACATATTGGCAAAAGTATGTGAACCTCTGGATTAGCAGATCATTTGAAGGTGAAATTAGAGTCAGGTTGCATGACAATCAGATGTGAGTGGGCACCCTGTTTTATTTTAAGTTTCAACTCATTACATTGGAAAAGGTTACAAAACCATCCCTAAGAGTTTGGATTCCATGAAACCACAGTCAGACAGATTGTGTACAAATAGAGGAAATTCAAGACCATTATTACCCTTCACAGACATGGTCAACCAACAAAGATCACTCCAAAAGAATGGCATTTAATTGTGGAAGATCACAAAGAAATCTAGGTTATTTTCTAAGCAACTAAAGCTCTCTCTCAAATAGGCTAATAGTCTCTAATTTAAAAGGCTAATTAACAAAAGTGAACTTGTGTATTATACTGTACCAAGTTAAGCAAACTTTGTTTTTCTTTTGCATATTTTTGGCTGACGCTTTTATCTGAAGCGACTTCCAAGATGAGGAGCAGCGTAGTGGAATGGTACCTTGCTCAAGGGTACCTCAGTAGTGCCCAGACTGGGACTTGAACCTGCAACCTTCAGGTCCCAAGGGCAATGTCCTAACCACTAGGCCACCACGGCCCACTTTGTTGCTCTTTGAGATGGCTCTTTCTGCCATCACTCCACTCAGCTAACACCTACAGTGGCACACTAATTTTAATGAACAAAATGAACGGATTTTTAGAAAAAGATTTGTTTGATTCTACAGTACAAAGATCCAAACTCTCATCACTAATTATGTAAGGGCATAAAGAAAAACACAAACATTCAAAGCTGTTATCTACTTATAAGTAATGATTACCAAGTGACAACTATAGCCTAAGCACAATAACACCAAATACATGCCATAAACATTATGAGACCTGATGTAGATCCAAAAACAATTGAAAGTCTGGAGGTAAGACATAAATAATAAACTAATTGGCCACACAGAATAAAAAAATAACATAATTACCTGGTAACAGGGATTTTAAATTAATGTTTTCATTACTCAACAGCCTGATGACTCATGTGCAAATTAACATTTATAACATCATTTACATTTGTAAATGAAAACTGCAAAGATAAATTTGTCTATTGAAAGTCTTATAGTCTTATATATAAAGTCATTCTTTCCATTTGACACCTAATTTAAGTGCACTTGACAAAATGGGTAGTACTCAGATTCACCAGGATAAAACAGTTGAAATTTTTGGTAACTCTCTATTTCTAGACATTTTAAATGTCTAGACACATTTTAACATCCTCCCTCCTTTATCTGCATTTGACAACAGTATTCAAGTCCTGGCGCTTCCAACAAACCAAAGATCAGATGGTGCTCGAGCATTAATGACTTGGAATAGTTGAGAAATTCCAGCAGTGTCTGACAGTAGCGGATAAAAGCAGTGTATAGGAGAGAAATATGACTTGAGAAATTAAGACTTGAATCACGCACATGTTCTTTTCATAGGTTTACTCTACATTAGTTTTTTAGTCCTTTGCCCAAAAACACATTTGTCAGTTGTTAAATAAGGTAATTATTTAAAAGGGACATCCCAGAATAACATGCCACTGTTTATCAACAAAATTAGGTTAACTAAGCCTCAGAAATGTTTTGTGTACCGTGATGGTAAAGAAATTGGTAAAGACTGGATTGCTCTGTTCACAAATCCAGGACATTAACATACCTAAAGACAGCAATCGAGAGTTAAGTGACAGACAAAGAGAGAGGAGGGACAGTGTGAGGGAGGTGAAGTGGGAGGGCATAGAGATGTGAAAGGAGAAGTTAAGAATGATGATCCTGGGAGAGTGCTTTTCTAACCTAACACAATAAGCTACAAAAGGCCAACAGCTTAAATGATGACACTCACCTGACTTTTGTAACAGTAAAAAATGTATATGTAATAACAAATCTATGGGTGAACAGTACATCTGTTAATTTTTATTTTTTTTGCTTATAATAACTAACACTGTCATGGTACCTACTGAAGAAGAATAGAGAGAATAGAGAATAGAAGCACATGGCCTCACTATCAAGTTTGGTTCCCCATTTCAGCTCGAATCAAGTTCAAGTCCTTGATGCTCACCTACAAAATCATCAATGGATCAGCTCCTGGCTACATGAAAACACTCATCCAGACCTACAGACCCTCCAGGTCACTCAGATCAGCGAGGGAACAGTAGCTGGAGATTCCATCCCCTCGTGGAATCAAACACCACTCCAGACTCTTCTCTTTCATTGTTCCTAAATGGTGGAATGAGCTGCCCAGTGACACAGGATCAGCTGAGTCTTTCTCGACGTTCAAAATGTGTCTCAAGACTCAACTGTTCTGCACCCACCTTAGCACATAAGCCTAGCGGTCACATATGAACAGATGAAACAGAGTTGCACTAATCTTGTTTAATCTTTTCAAAAATAGGTACATAACATTAATTTTTAAATTTTTTATTTACATTTCTGACAAGGAAACATTTTTTTAATAAAACATTCTGCAGTCATTTATATAACTTAAAAAAATAACAAATAAGTCCAATTGAGAAAGTAAGTACACCCAAAAATAAGGTTAGATGCCATTGATTTGAATCTCCAGAAGATGGATCCTGTCTGATTTAAACATGACACCTTGTGTTTTCTTGGCTATTGAAGTGAGTCAAGATTTCAAGATTCAAGATTCAAAGTTTTAATGTCATATGTAAAAAGTAAGGTATACAGATTACAATGAAATTCTTACTTGAATGCCTCCTTCACAGACTACACAATTAATAGTGTTACAAAAAGACAGTAGACACTAGCAACATTAAACATTACAATAAATACAGTAATAATAAAAAAGAATAAAATAGAAATCTGTCTTTTCAACTATAAAGATATAAGTGATCATACAGTGCCAGTTTGAGCATGATTTGTGTATGACAGTATTTCACATAAGTGGGTTAAATGTGAGTTAACTCTGTTAGACAGTATTGTGCAACATTGCACTTTATGACAAAGATTATTGTATATTGTCAGCTCTACATCTCACACTGCTGTGTGTTAAACAGTCTGACACCACTGGGGTAGAAGCTGTCCTTAAATCATGTTGTTCATGTTCTGATTGTCCTGAGTCTCTTGTCAGAGGCCAGGAGAGAGAAAATTGGCCGTTTTTACAACTCTTTGCAGAGCCTTCTTGTCTTGAGCAAAGAAGCAGCCATATCAGGATGTAATACACTCTGTAAGAATGGACTGCACAGCACACCTGAAGAAACTGGTGAGGACTGTGGTGGACTCTCTAGATTTCCTCAGACACTCTCAGGAATCTGAAGCTACTGACTCTCTCCACAGCATCCCCACCAATGTGTATGGGTGTATGAGCTATGGTCTGTTTCCTAAAGTCCATAACAAGCTCTTAGTTTTGCTGATGCTTAGAGAGAGGTTATTCTCCTAAATTGCTGATCAGGCCCACAATGGTGGTGTCATCAGCAAAGTTGATGATGGTACTGGAGCTGTGTCTGGTCACACAATCATGTGTGTAGTAGAAGAACAAAACTGGACTCAAAACTGAACCTTGTGAAATGCCAGTGTTGAGGGTCAGGGTGGAAAGTGTTTTTGCCAATCCGTGTTGTAGTCAAGACCACCTAAACCGAGACACTGCCGAGACAGGAGGGTATCAAGACCAAGACACTGCAAAAACCGAGACCAAATAGAGTCGAGACCAAGACAAGATCGAGACCACAAAAAATTGGTCTCGAGATTTATAGGACTAGGTCTAGCCACATAGCACTGGCTCTCAAATGTTCACTGACACTCTTAAATACATTTTCTTCTAGCGGATTTGTCAAATTAACATTAGTAAGACACTGCTGGCTGTGAGGTCTGTCTGTTTCTGTTTTTCCTTAGTCACGTGTTATTGTCTGTTTTGGTTTTGCCATTTGCTTTGGTTGTCTCCTTGTCTTAGCCCCACCCCACAGCTGAGTCTTAAGGGGCCTTAATTTTTCCTGTCAGATGTGTGTCATCTGTGTCCCCTTAAAAGCATTGTGTGTTACTTCAGTCCTGGTTGTTCAATTGTTGTATGTTGTCTTGTTCCTTCATGTGTTTTTGATCCGATTTATGTACTTAGTGTTTGTAGTTTTGTTTAACTAAATCCAGTTTTCCTTAGAAGCCTGCATTTACTTCCTCAAAATCCACTGTACGTGACAGAATGAACGACCCAATATGGAAGTAGCAGGCTTATTTCAGCTTGGTCTAGAGAGAGTCTACGACTGGCAGCGCCATTGAGGAGGGCTAGCCGAAGGCAGAAAGATCCTGGGGGAGCTCAAGCTGGATTGGAGAGAAGGAGCTGAGTGAGCTAGTGGAGCAGATATTACGAGTGAGTGATTCAGCTCCGGAGCTCCTCGCTTCTCTCTTCAGTAAATCGGCTCCACCCAGGAGCAAACCTGGCTTGGCTGTTCAGCCCCCCAACGTGTCGGTTGTGGATCCCCTTAGCCAGCGGGCTTCCGAGCTTACGGGTTGGCCAGCTACCGGCGCGTCCAAACAGGCATTGCCACAGTGGGCGCGCACCACGAGGGAGGCGGCCACACAGACTTTGGGGAGGGTGCTGCAGGCAAGGAGGAATGGCTCGATACAGACAGCAGCGAGGCTGTTACACGCCATGCGGGAGATAGGGATGCAAACATCACCTAGCCCAGCTTCCATGTCCAGGAAACCCGCTTCCATGCCATCCACATCGCCAACATCACGAGCCACGTCACGAGCCACGCCTCTGCATTGCTGAAGCCATCGAGGCACACCTCCAAAGCGCTAAGCAGCTCCGCCCCCATGTCAGGGACGTCACCGAGCAGCTCCGCACCTGTGTCAGGGAAGTCGCTGAAGCAGCTCCACCCCCAAGTCAGGGAGATCGCCAAAAAGCTCCGTCCCCACATCAAGGGCACCAGAGGACTCCGCCCCTGCACTAGGGAAGCCACCGAGTCCCACCCCCAAGTCAATGGACCCTGTCAGTCCAACTTCGACGTTGCCGTCACCGCCTAGCTCCGCCCTGACATTGCCATCACCGCCTAGCTCCGCCCTGACATTGCCATCACCTCCCAGCTCCACCCAGACATTGCCGTCACCACCCAGCTCTGCGCAGACATCTCCGTCTATGCCTAGCTCCGCCCTGACATCGATACCTACGCCTCGTTACGCTGGCACGCCACTGTCCACGGCTTACTCCCCCTGGATGTTGCCGGCTCCGCCCTGTTCCCCCTGGATGTCGCAGGTGCCTCCTGGCTCCGCCCAGATGTTGCAGGCGCCTCCTGGCTCCCCAAACATCACTGATATCGTCAGGCTCCACCTCTGCATCTTTTGGGTCCAGGACCAGAAGTTTTGTTTCCTCAGCCTCAGCCCATGACCCTGTTTCCTCAGCCTCAGCCAAGGACCCCGTTTTCTGTTCCCCAGTCTGTGTCACTCCCTCAGTCCCTGTTTGCGGTCCCTCAGTCCCTGTCTGTGTTCCCTCAGTCCCTGTCTGCGTTCTTCTTGTGGTTCCCTGTCTTTGTGCCAATGTTTCAACTTATGACTAGGTTTTTGTTCCTGTTTCATGTCTAGGTCTTTTTATTCCTGTTCTGGGTTCTGTGTTTTTTATGTTTATTTTCAGTCTTGTCTTGTCGCTTCGCAGTGGCTCCTTTTAAGGGGGGGTACTGTGAGGTCCGTCTGTTTCTGTTTTACCTTAGTCACGTGCTCTTGTCTGTTTTGGTTTGCCATGTGCTTTGGTTGTTTCCTTGTCTTAGCCCCGCCCCACAGCTGAGTCTTCTCTCATTTTTCCTGTCAGCTGTGTGTGTCCCCTTAAAAGCGTTGTGTGTTACTTCACTCCTGGTCGTTCAACTGTTGTATGTCTTCTTGTTCCTACTTTCATGTGTTTTTGATCCGATTTATGTACTTAGTGTTTGTTTTTTTGTTTAATTAAACCCAGTTTTCCTTAGAAGCCTGCATTTACTTCCTCAAAATCCCCCGCACGTGTCAGCTGGCTCACTGATGTACATTTAGTGACTTAACAGAGGGTAGTGAGCTAGCTGCTCGCAAAAAAAAATAGCCCCCTGAACAAACGACTGTATTATGCGTGCATACACAATATTCTTTGTCAGATTTAGTCCTTTGAGTTTTTCCTCATAGTTCGACAACAAGAAATTAAGAACTAGTCAACAATCTTGTAGTTAGTTATATTACTACAAGATATATGTCTTGTCTTGTCTCGTATTCTTGTCCAGTTTTAGTTTTAGTGTAGTTGCTAAGTTTAGTTTAATTTAAATTTAGTTGTACTTTTTCTCTTGTGTTCTGTCATGTTTGCACTTGTGCTCCTGTCTGTCTTGCTTTTGTGTTGCACCATGGACCCGGAGGAACGTTGTTTTGTTTTTACTGTGTACTGTGTATACTGTGAAAATGACAATAAACCTACGACTACTACTACTACTACTACTACTACTACTACTTTTTATGGTGCTTTCTCTCCAGATGCCTGGTGAATGTAGACATTTTCCCGGTGGTTTCCGTCAAGGTGGTTCCACAGAATCGGCACACAGCAGAATATTTCTTTTTGTGGGGCGCAAATATTCTCTTTATGCTCTGTAAAGCCAAAGTTACTTACTGCTGCCTTTGCGGACATTTTCAGACATTTCTTTGCCAATTTCGCTATGATGTGATGTGTATGATGTGTGTTGACTGTGAAGCTCCGGCAGTGTCTGTTGAGAAAATGTATACAATGTAATGTTTTTAAAATAGATGCGTCTGACAGGTTGCATTTGAACTGAGGCGCGTAATAAATAATACTGTTCTGTGAGGATGCACTGTTTTCTCTTGTTTTTTCCTATCCCAACAGGACCGCTATGTCTGAGACCAAGACAAGACCAAGACCAAATACAATCGAGACCAAGACCGAGACCAAACAGAGTCGAGACCAAGACAAGACCAAGACCTCAAAAAAGACCAAGACCGCTCTCGAGAACTACAGCACTACCATACGCGTTGCTGTCTGTTGGTGAGGAAGTCTAGGATCCAGTTGCACGGAGTAGCTCTGAATCCCAGGCTCAGCAGCTTCTGGATCAGCTTGGACTGTGTTAAATGCAGAGCTGTAATCAACAAATAACAGACTAGCATGGCAATTTTTGTTGTCCAGGTGAGCCAGGGTGGTGTGAATATTGTGTGAAATGGCATTGTCAGTGGTCATCTGTTGTGGCATTATGCAAACTGTAAAGGGTCCATCCTGCTTGTAGAACCAGCCTCTCAAAGCACTTCCTTGCTGTAGAAGTTAATGCAACAGGTTGATAGTCATTCAGGCAAGCTGCTTTGTTCTTCTTGGGGACCGGAACAATGGTGGTGTTCTTGAAGCAGATGAGGACAACTGCTCTCTGCAGTGAGGTGTTAAATATGTCAATGAAAACAGCAGACAGCTGTTCACTCCATACTTTTAATACACAAGCTGAGATCCCATCTAGGCCAGCAGCCTTGCAAACGTTGACGTTGAAACGTTAAATGTCCTTTTTAACATCCACAACAGAGATGGTGAAATCCATGTCATGCAGCGTTGTGATTGCTCACTCTGGTGTGTCTGGATTTGCAAGCTCAAAACATGCATTAAACGTGTTTAGCGAGCGACACACTGGCCGCTGTGAATGCGCACGGCTGTGGTTTGTAATCCATTAACCCACATCCGATGCAGGTCTTGCGTGCAATTAAACTGGGCTTCCACTTTATTGCTGTATTCCTGTTTCGAGTTTCTGATGGCACTTTTCAAGTGTGTGGTGTCATCAAGCTGGCAAGGCTGTCCGCTTAAAAAAAATCATCTACATGTGTTGTAGATTTCAAACAACTCCCAGTTTTTCTAGGGCTGGCTGCCCCAGCAAATTTAGCCCAAAAGACCAATTAAATATATTCCCTTTACCTTTAATACTAATGTGTACTGTTCAGCCATTAATTGATTAAAAATGCTTTATGCCAAAACCAAAACTATTATGAAGCAATGTCTCTGGCATCCAGCAACATTAGTATCCATTTAATTTAATTTTGCATTTTGGCCCTCTTTAGCCTCTTCATCTTCATGATAAGCCCATCTCTACATTCAAATGGACATTAACTTTAGGCTAGTACTTGAGCATGTCAAGTGGTTCTTTTGCTCATGTGGGACAGTTCTGGGGAAATAGCTTTTCAAACTTTTAGTGTAAGATGAAGGTGACTTATTTGTCATTGAACACAAAGATTGTCTCTGAGCACACTGAGTGATGGTCAGTCAGAGACTATATACAAGTTCAGAAATACTGTGTTTGCACCACAAATCAAACCAGTTTCAACCAGCGTCTAAAGTCTGGTCTTTACAATGTGACGTAGTGCAGAGTGTCCTTGATTGGAGATTACATATGGTCATGTGTAAATTAACATAGAAGCGAACAGAACGTTTAGTCTAGTGGAGAATAAAATATCCTTGTGAAATGGTCTGTTTGGTCTACAGATGGTGAGGTGTCAAGGGTCCTAAAGTTCAAGGGTGTAAGAACCTCGAGCCTTGGGCCACATTCACCAGTAGCAGTGCCCGGGGACCAGTGCAGTGGGACTGTAAATTGCTCAAGGGTAGCTTAGTAGTGCATGGGCCGGGAACCTGTGACCTTCAGATCCCAAGGGCAATGTCCTAACCACTAGGACACGTAGGTTACTTTAAAGGATAAAGTGAAATAACACAAGACTTTAAAATAAATAATTTGGAACTACAAGTACAGCAACAGCAGTTAATATGCTGTCTTTTGTCATTACCTGTGGTTTATCCACTTGTGGTTTTGAGTAGGACAGTCAATCACTGTGATTCATCAATGCAGATGTAAGACTGAGACACAATACACCCTGGTAGACCTTCCTAAGGTCATCATTTCTACCAACTATCCACATCAAAAAATATTCTTGAAGATCTTGACTGACTGGCTTTTTAAATTTGTTTAATACATTAACTATAGCTTTACCATTTCAGTTGACTCATGCTGTTAATGTCATTGTGACTGATGGCTTGTGCAGGGCTGCAATCCAGTCACCATATTGAAGCTTAGGTGATCCACTTAAGCTAAGCATTCTCTGTTGGAAAATAATACATCAAGGACCTGTTTCATACGTCTCTGGACCACTGGATTCCAGATGAGGACATTTTTTCCATATTTCTCCATGATTGGGACTGAGTGCTAGCCCGGAGCAAGAATGCTATGTTAAAACAAACTGTTTAAGGTCTCATAGGGATTGATTGGATACTTTTACTGTACTGGCTGGTGGAGAGGCATAGCGAGTTACTGAATTCCTTTGGGTTGGTTTGATTATTTCTACATTACAGCAAAGTCTTTCTCAAACCACATGTTACAGCTACAGCCATATCACATTCTACACTAAGCATATGGAAGTTATTTGATTGTTTTCCATATCAATATTGTGAGTCAATAATATTTTAATTACCTAATAAAACTGCAATTTGTGATTGTAAATTGTCCCTTTTTTCATTACTGCTACCATAAAACCAATTAATGACTTAAAAAGTGAATAACTGCAAAACCTCTGACATTTTTTATTTGCTGGTATTTGGGTCATGCTAGCCTTGGTCCAAGTTACCACTTGAGCCAGCATTTCATCAAATGACATTACTAAAGAATTATTAAATCCTGTATTAAGACGAGCCTTGATCCCAGAAAACATGAGCAGGCCTAAAATGACCCAAGCTGGGCAAATATGGGCAAAGATGTGGAGCCTAATCGTCTTTGCTGTACCTTCGTTCTTTCAGCTTGGTTACCTCTAGCTCTAGGCCCCGAAAATGATGAGCTGTGGGGTAAACTGCTGCTGCTCCTTATGCTGTCCAAAGCATGTGGTGAACCCACAACAAAAGCCCCATTGCTTCCACCATAGAACAGCACAAAGGTCAAGTTACGATCTACAAGAAACAATCATCTAACAATGTTTTGATTTATTTGCAATTCTTTGGATCAAACTAAATACAGCTAATTCACCACCTTCAGACCAAGACATCATATTGCTCAAACATTTTTACACCCATAATTTGAAATCTAAAAAATAAGGGTGCCATAATACATTACGGTAACAAATAATGTGCATAGCAAAGATAACAGTATCTGACACATTCTATTCTTTATGCCATCTGAGACACCTACTTTGTTTCAACACCAAGCCTGTTAGCCTGTTAGCTGTCTGCTAAGTTAGTTCTTAAACAATCCTACAAACAAACAAACTACATCCATATAAAGTAGTAAACATATTCATCCCTAATGCATATATGACATACTCCCAGGCCTACTGCTAGTCTCTAGTATAGATCTAGTGTCAGTATGTCGTGCAACATGGATACAGACATCAATTGTCTTCAATCAAAACTTGTTTAAAACATCACAGGAATCTGAATTGTGAGCCTGGTGTGAACTGAATCACACTGTGAGCTGAATGCATCATTACACCTCTAATAAAATGTAATTTGAAAAAGATATTACATCTGTACTTCAAATGAAAGGGATGATCAAATAGAGAAAAACACAAAGCTTCAAGAAGGGAAGCTCTGTGAGATGGCTCAGTAATGGATAATAAAGGTTGCATTCCATTTAGTGGACGCACACGCATGCATGTGCATACTGAAAGTGGATCATCAGGTCAGACCTCACACATAGTGGTTTCTGCCAGAAGTCTGGACAAACCACTGCGGCAGACTCCATGGAATACCATGCACTTACAGATGGAACTGTTCCACTCAGTCGGCACCATCAATTCTTCCGACCCAGCCTCTCCGGCTCATTCTCGTTTATTCCCCCCAGTGCCATCAATTCCTTGCTGCTCCAAAACTTTTCCACAGGGTCTAAATTTTGACCTCTGAGCACTGCGTACTTTGAAGACAAAGTTCATATTTAAGCCGAAACATTTCCAGGAGATCTTTGTGCTCAGCTCTTTATTGGTATCTGAAAACTTTTCCTCCCCCAAAAGCTTTATCACCCATTTTCTCCCTCTTCCATCAAAACAAGGGGGGAGCCATGGTGAGAAGTCGGACTTCTAGACATAATCTAGGTTCCGAGTGACAGAAGACAAGGAATGGTGCATGAAAGGGCTGCTAGGAACAACTGCAGCAGTAGGTGTTGAGTGACTTTTTTCATGCTTTGAGGTTCAAAAGATTTACCAGTAACAGTCTACTGCTTTCTAGTATGTCCTGTTGGGACTTGGAGAGTAAATTGCTTGTGTCTTTGAGTCCAAAGAGACTCTTAACACCCTGGCTAAGCTAATTTGCTTGAGCAGAAATCCAGACGAGAGCGTCAATATGTCACTTTCAAACGGTAACATAACACACATTCTGCTAGACTGGGCCTTGGGCCAATGACGGAGTGAAAGAGAGAGAGAGAGCAGGAGACAGGGAAAGGGAAAGAGAGAGACCAGAAGCTGATGAAGTTCTTTAGACATGCTGAGAGAGTGACAGAACTGCAAGAATCAAGATGACACATTAAGCAATTTACATCTAAACTTAATATAGGTTGCATTTTACTATTTTGAATGTCCATTTATTTCAGTTTTATACCTACTATGTTCATTTACAGCTTTACATTTATTGAGTGCAGCTACACAAGATATAATTTGCTAATAGTCAGAGCAATGTTGGCTTTTTTAAAATGCCCAAAAGTCCAGAATACACAAATGCCTTCCAACAAATAACACCGTCGTTTAGTGTGAGCTGTGAGCATCTTGACCAATCACAGGTTCAAATAAGTGTTGCTATTGGTGTTTCAGTAACAGAAAGTATTCACATAATCCAACTGTCATGATTTGGGTTGTGTTGGAAGTTAGTGCAAGTTGTAGGATTTTGCTGAAGATTTACTTAAATAAACAAAAAAAGGTATATACAAAACAGAGACTATCGATCAGGAAACAAACTACAAGGAACTAAAAGGGTCTGAGACAACAAGGACAATGAACAGGGTTTGATACAACAGATCACTGACCAGGGCTTAACCAAACACATGAGACTATATAGGAACACTAAACGATAAACACCTGAGCAGGGAGGAGACAGGAGACAAGAAACAGGTGACAAGGGCGGAGACATGGGTGTGAACAAAGGCGGGGCATGAACAACAAACAAGACAGAAGCACTCGGGAATCAAAACAAGCAAGAAATATGGCACGACGAGATGAGACGTTACACTAACAAAAGTCAACTATTTTGATAAATTTTACGTGCGTTTTTTAAGGGAATTGTTCCGTGAAAAACATATATAATTGACATATATAATTATAATTATTTATAATTATATAAAACATACCTAATTGTCAAATTATTCCTTAACATTTTTGTTGGATGTCAGTGAAGAGCTAGAGGAGGGTTGTACAGGTTGAGAGAAGTTTTGGGGATGAATTTAAAGAAAAATGAAAAATTCTTGTGTGGGCTTGTCTTGGTTGCTTGACTTTAGGCTAAGTGGAAAAATGTGTAATTTTCTTTTTCTCACCCAAGGATTCCTTTAACCATGTCACATTGTTGATTCGCCTGTTTTTAATACATGGCATTGCAAAGGCATATTACAACTGCAATATGTAGCCATATAATCACCATTCTTTGTCTACATCAAGCAACCCTAGTGCCCGGGGGTGACCAGGAGCAATTGCAATTTTTTAGACAAATGGACGCTGTTTCTTGTGTTGTAATAATCTTAGGAATTTTGGCACTGGTCATTCCACAGCGAGTTCCACAAAGTCCAGAGAGAGGGAGGGGAGGGACCTCTCCCTTTCTTTTTGCTGTGATCCTTGCGTGTATGTGTGTGTTGCCCCAAAATCCTGCCCTCATCCCTCTTCAGGAAGGAGAGAAGTGTATTTAAGGTATCAGGAGACTGATGCAGCACAGCCCCTCACCCTCTCTCTCTCTCTGTCTCTTGCAACTGCCACGTCACATGACTCTAGGGTTTCACAACATGCTCTGTAGAGGCCGAGCCAGAGGCTGGGCTAGCGATCAGCCTTTCATTCAGAGCTCATACAGAGATTTGTACTTTCTGAATGACTGAGATTTTTCCTGTTGCTGAAACAGAGGAAAACAGTGCCAACTCCCTACCATCTCATTCCAGCGCCTATTTGAATATATTTTATTTTTCCTCCCCCATTGCCCTCTGTTTCGGAGAGTGTCTAGTGAAAATGTTAATGACATCATCAAAGTGCTCCGAAGAGGCTCCCTGGCGACAGGTGCCAAGAGATATCTGGAAACACCCCCACCTGACTAACGCTCCTCTTTCATCCTCCTCTGCTAAAGAGCCACCACACACACTCAAATACATCACAGAGCGCCCGCCAAGGGCCCGCTGTTTAGCTTTTGCAGATGGCCCAATATGGATGTTTTTTTTCTAGTCAAATTCATCCCAGAAGTGATCAGAAGCATGACATGAGAGTACGGAGCCCCAGTCTCGAGCTAGCAACACTGCTAGTACTCATCAAGATCACCTAGAACTCCCCCGACATTAAAACAAAAAAAGATTAACCCTTTATAAGTGGCTACGAAGGCAAGAAGAAAGGTATAATTTAATTACATAGTAATCATTCCTCACATTTGGCTCTTTAAAACAAGCACAGAAATTCTGTTTAAATTGTGGATTTTTGATTTTCATTTTAAACCATATTGTCTATAATTTGAAAAGGAGATCTGAAATTATGGAAAAGTTACTGTTGTGTGTAAACTCTTGTTTGTGGGAAGAACAACAACTCTATATTTTCACCAAAGTTTTTGTCACCTTTAACCACTGAAAGACTGAAAAATGAGCATCTCACCTCTATGTAAAAGCTTGTCAGTCTTTTTTAATAAACAACTTTCCAGACACCTGCATATGTTCATAGGAAGGGGAACTGATTGACCATTATTGGAACACTGAAAGAAAACAGCTGATCAAGCTTCAGCAGAGGCATTTAATTTGTAAAATGAGATGTTTCCAGGGAGAGCTGTGCATGACGAGCACCAGGAGGAATGCACAGAGGACTGTTTCTCACATCCCAAACTTGGCGCACATGGGGCTGAGGGAACTGGGAAGAGCAACTTGTGATGAGCAGTTTCCTATTCAACCAAGCATAAAGGTGAAAAGCCCACACATACATACGTCTCTTCTGTGTAGGAGGCATGGAAGAGCAGTGATGGCAACATCTTGTGCCATTGCTGCAGAAGTGAAACACACATTTGATATTTCATCCAATTCTATAAAGACAGGTTTGTGAACTGCTTTAAGGCTACTACCTGTTTATCACTGTGTGGCTAGTGGCTGGTGTGAATGAATATGGTGACCCATGAGTAAAACCCCTAAAATACACATACAATCAAAAAAGTAATAGGCGTAGAAAACAATTATGAATCACACCAAAAATGTCAAAACTTTTTGTTCCTCTCACTCTTTTGTGCTGGTCGGCCCAAACACATTCAAACATTTGGAGCGGCAGATCAACCCACAAATTATCAGCCATGTGGTCATTCCTCTGGGCGAACATAAGACAAGTAAGTGATTTGTAATCACTCTTTACAGCAAGTATCGAGAGGGGAACATAGTGAACTTCTCCAGTACAGGGTTGAGACCACAATCGTTGCAGAAAAATATCATATCTAAGCCAGTGAGTTCATTTTTTATTTTCAACAAAAAATATACAGATCTTTGCATAAGACCGTATAACCCAACATTTGCAAGCATATGCACAAAAGAACAAACTAAAAGCTAAGCTAAGCCATGCATCTGACACAAGCACTGAGGAATCTAATTCAAAAAAGAAAGCAAAAAACTGACTTAAGTGTCTTTTCTCAATTAGATTAAATGTGGCTCAAAATCAGCATCTAATCTACACAAAATCAATCACTGTTAAAGCAGCCTTAAACTGTTAAAGGTGTCCTCTGGTTGGGAGTGACTCAACAATTTTGTGATGCAATTAATGAAATGCTTTGTTGTGTCCTCCATTTTGAGTTCTTAGCCTTCCTTCTACCTGCTGAAAGGTTGTTCTGGACTCTGGTTGATCTTACACGCATGTCCACCGCTTCCATGTTCACTGAGCTTAAGATTCCATTAGGAGTTCAGTTCTTTTTCCAGTCTGCTTTTCCACTCAGAGTTAGCCTAGCATCCATGGTTAAATGATGTAGTATAGTATGTGATGAGCAGCTTCCTTTTTTCCACCAAGCACCACAGAATGAAATACCAGCACATACATACATGCCTCTTCTGTTTTGGAGGCGCATCCGTGTTAGCTCAAAGTTCCACCTGCAGAAAAAGTAGCTATAGTGGTGGTAACAGCTTGTGCCCCTGCTGGAGAAGCAAGGCACACACTTGCAGTGCTGCCTCCCACTCACTTCTCACTTAGTGGGGCTTCAGGCCTCCCAGCATGCACCTGCCCTCCCCAGCTCCCTCCGTGACAGGCCCTGGCACTACAGCTAGCCCCATTGCCGCTGACAGAGCTGGATAGGAGTGGTGGGTGTATTCTGCAGAGGTTTGCAGGCTAAAGGAATGTACATTATAAGGCTGTGGAGAAGAAGGAATAGCTTGTCAAGTGAAAACAATCAGTTCAGAGTGAAAGAGAAAGCATACGATTTCTCACTCTCTGATACGATGGATATATACCATTGGACAGATGATGCAATTCATACTGTACTTGTTCAGTACATGTTGTAAATATACTACATCATTCATATTAAGTTGACAACTAATGCCTAACCTGATTTGTAGCATACAGATGAAATTACATAAGAGTTATGTGCTGCTTTTAAATATGCATGAGAATGAAGACGCAATCATTCTGAGGTTACATGTGGTGGGCCTTTTAATGCATACGCTTATTCAGGAACGTGTCAAATTTTTAAAAATAAAACACTTAATAACAAAGGCAATTCTGAAAATGTTGCTTTTGTAAATGAACACACTATCCGTGTACGGCCTTGTGTCATAATGTGCACCAAAAAAAGGGTAAACTTGCAGACATATATGGCACTGGTATTGGTAATTTACTGTCAGATATTGCTAATATTGTTAACACAAAGTCAGAAAAACGTGTGGTACTGGGAAATTGCATGTGTTTTGGAAAATGGTGTAAAAAAGGCTAGCCAGACTTTGAACTGGCAGTGGTTTCCACAGTTAATAAGTGATGTTGAGAAGAGACACTTGGGATGATACACTTTAAAATTTCAATATACTGTTTCAAATGTAAAATGTTATGCCATAATGAAAATTGAAGTACACCCATAATACACTGTGTTTTCTTAGTCAGAATACTTATTTTGTCTATAAAAGAAAATTGGTGCATCCCTATAAGCTTGCACAAAACATGTATCCTAAACCGACTTTCAAACCTGGAGAGCTGCTCTCCACAAATGTAACTAAATTATAGAGCCTCTCACATCAGAACACTAAAAGCTAAACATTTTCCCCCTAGATTCCTTTAGCTAAGTAAAAGCACTGCGGGTCAGAAGTATTCATTGCGCCATCCAGACTGCCCAGACTCCGAGCCAGGCCTGCTGTCTACTGTGGTGCCCAGAGTTTGTGAAAGTTCAATGAGGAGCTGGAGCGTTAGCTCCAGTGGGTACTGCAGTGAGGTAAGCAGCTGAGATGTGTGAACAGCAGTCGGCACATGTGAGGTCATGCCAAAGTGTTTCTGGGAGCAGTTCAGACACGTTTGCCACTACATGTGTTCAAGCTGAAAAGGTAACTCTGTCTACGTCAGGGACATTACAGCGCTACTGTGGGGTGAATAGATTTTCAAAATCTCAGAGGAGAAATCGGTGCATTTGCATTTTCATTTTTTGCACATTTTTTGTCTTTTAAACAGCTTGGGATGGAGCCATTGGAGGCTGTGTCTATCAGCTGTTATGTCACTGAAGTCTGTCACTTTATTTGGTTTCGTAGGATCATCCATGACATGAGAAGAACAATTTAAATACATGAGAAGAACAATTTAAAAAATGGTGGAATTACCGGTCAGTACAGTCTACTAAGGCCATCTCAACTTTAATGTGCATGACTGAGCACTGAGGAGGAGCCTTCGGTTACCACCGCTAGCAAAGTCCCTCCCACCTCAGCTGCAGCCTTGACATTGACACGACTACTGTCATCAGGAACTGCTGCACTGAAGATGCAAGTCATACACTGCTGCATCCTGCTTCTAGCCAGTTCTTATATTTTGCAGTTTAGACACAGTCACTTTTGTCCAGTTTCCTTCCGTGTTCTCTCTCTGTGCAGTGACAACATTCAGCTTTAAGAAGCTTTTGATCAAAATAAAAAAAAACTTAGCAAAATGTGAGGGATAAAGACTTTTTTACGCAAACATAGGTTGAGCCACAACCTAAAGCTGATCTTGATCTTGAACTGGATTGTACTGAACTGTGAGTAGATAGCAACTGACTGTAAGACTGGCTCTGGCTGATATGGCTGACTATTTGCTGTCATTAATGTACTTTCCAGTCAGGGCAGATTTGTTTGGGTGTTACAGCATAACACAGAAGTGAGGTGATGAGTCTCTATACTCTCTATACACTCTGTTCTGTACTCAGTTCCCTTGCCCTCACCCAATGTGCAATATTGCTGTACACACTGGCCACTTTTTTACTTTTGTACTTTGCACTTTACGCAATGTGCCCTTCCCATGGTCTCTTTATATAATATAGTTTACTGGTTCTTTTCATCCAACACATTTCATTGTACTGTTGACCCAACATTAACATACATACGATCAATAAACTGAACTTAAACTTGAGTCGTGAGATTGCTTTTTCAAGACATCAGTTAAAAGATTCCTTTGTGGTTTGAGAAAAAAATTTTGTTATTTTAATGCATTTATTTTTTTGAGCACTTTCAAATGCTGGTTGTACACGAACATCTCCTGAAACCTCATGAAACTGTCCATCCTCCATTTGATGTTCTTAGCCTTGGTAAGTGAAAGATTGTTCATGACTTGATCTTTTATTCGACTCACAAGTTTGTTAAGATTGAGATTCCATTCAGTTCGTTTCGCTTACCAGTCCACTTTTCCACCAAGCGTTTGCCTAGCACTGGTGTTTAATTAATGTGGTACAGTCCACACAAGCCAGATGTCCTCTTGCAAGCAAGAAGTGGAAAGAGAAAACAGACTAGGACCAAAAAGCAAATTGTGAGGTGTCTGTGGTGGGCTGTCTTGGCCTTTAGCCTGCTAATCTTGAAGGACCAACACATTTTTACAGCATCCAGGTGTAAGTAAATCAGAATGCAAGATTACACCTTAGACGAACTGACTGCACCACACTCAAAACCACGGTAGAGAGCTGTTCTACGTGGCCTGAATTTGCAAATGGCTGTAAACACACAAATAATATTTATGTTGATTTCTAATTCATGGACATTTGCCAAGGCCAAGTTGCTTGTCAAAGGCAAAACTGGTTGAGAAAACATCTGAAGCAATCTGTGATATCTGGTAGGTGAATAAAATATCATTGCTGTCCTCCTCATATCAAATCCTCATATCTTTAGAAGTGTTATTGTATAGGAGAACCAAAAAGCATTCTTAATATTAATGCATGCAAATGTAAAATGCAAATTAGGGCCATTTCTATTAGTCCATATTAGTTCATTGGTCATGAAATGTTCACACCTTGTAAATGACAAAAAAACAGTTTATGAGGTTTGGATAGGACAAAAAACAATTCAACTCAAATTAATTCAATATGCACTCTCCACCATAAGAACCACTTTTCACTGAGGCCTCTCAAAACCATAGAAACCCTCAGATCAACCCAAATACTACCAGGCTTCACCTCCTATGAGGTATGCATGCCATGCCGCACAACTGTATGGAATAATTACAGCTTAGTGTTCATTACAGAACAAGCCATCTGCAGTATTACTAGAGGAAAACTTTATTCATGGATTCCACTGGACCAGAGTCACGGAGTGTGTTACATAACAGAACTGGGAGCACTCACCAAGCCGTCACAGTTGCTGATGGCCACCGAAGTATCTGGTACATTAGTTACGTGACCCACGTACAAGCAGTCACTGGGCAGAAGTGGCTCTGAATGGGTTCGGTTGTCGTCCTCATGCCACTCCACTGTCGCCCCAGGTGCCACCAGGCGTGAGTTATGCCGCAAGTGAAGGTGAAACTCTTGCCCAAAAACGGTAACATTATAAAAGAGTGTCCCTCTGCTGCTAGCATGTTCCTGCTCTCCATTCCGGTGGGCATCTCTCCGCGTGCGCCGGTGGGGCTGCTGCCCACTCAGGCGGCTGGCTGAGACAGCATGTGAAAGGAAGCGTCCGTCAGCATCCACGCTCACTGGCTTCACCAGGCCGTACTCCCTCAGGACATGCTGCAGGGCATCTGCCAAAAGCATAAAGACACAAACACACGTTATTTTTATATGCTGTCAGGACGTGGGGCCATCTCTCTGCATAATATTGTGTTGGGTGCCCCTCATGCCACAAAAAAACAGCCCTGACTCTGGTGCATTGTGTGTTCTGACACCTTTCTATCATTGCCAGCATCTTTTGAGTGCTACAGTAGCTCTTCTGTGGGATCAGACCAGACGGGCTAGCCTTCATTCCCTACACATATCAGTGAGACTTGGGTGCCCATGACCCTATCACCAGATCACTTGTTGTCCTTCCTTGGATAACTTTGGTAGGTACTAACCACTGCAATACTCCACAAGACCTGCCGTTTTGGAGACGCACTAACTCAGCTTTAACTTTAGCTTCATTTTTCCAGCTTTAAGCACACTGACTTCAAGAACTGACTGTTCACTTGCTGCTAAATACATCTGCACCTTGACAGATGCCATCCCAATGGGAGTCAGTGTTTTGTGGCTGATCAGTGTTTATGGATGGATGGATGGATGGATGGATGGATGGATGGATGGATGGATGGATGGATGGATAGATAGATAGATAGATAGA
>JBBPDA010000025.1:10840062-10850415 GCA_037974385.1 Arnoldichthys spilopterus
GGTCTGAATACTTAGGACCATGTGATATTTCAGTTTTTCTTTTTTAATAAATCTGCAACAATTTCAAAAATTATTTTGTTTGTCTGTCAATATGGGGTGCTGTGTGTGCATTAATGAGGGGAAAAATGTATTTAAATGATTTTAGCAAATGGCTGCAATATGACAAAGAGTGAAAAATTGATAGGGGGTCTGAATACTTTCCGTACCCATTGTATATTAAGTGCTTACATTTGTGGTGAGGTTTTCCTGGTGCACTGTAGAAATACAACCCCATTTCTGTAAAGATTAGGACATTTTGTAAAATGCAATTAAATCAAGAATCTGATTTGTGAATTCTACTGAACCTTTATTTAATTTTAATTTTCAACTTGATTGTTATTTGTAAATAATAAACATTTGAATCCTCAGAAAAAGTAGAGACAAAGGCAAAATATTCTACATTAAGTAGGTGAACTAGTAACAGGTGAGAGATAGATCATGGTGCACCACTTTGTGCCAAACATAGTGAGAGAACTGCCAAACTGTTTAAAAAGAAAATTTCTCAATGCAAGATTACAAAGAGATCTACCATCTACAGATTGCAATGAAAATCTCATCTTCACCATTGCAAAAAAATTCACTGGGCCCAAAACTCATCTTAGATGGACAGAAAGACAGTAGAAGCGTGTGTGTGGCCAGGTGAGTCCATGTTTCAGCTTATTTTCAGGGAAAAGGCATATATAACTGAACGTTCTCTGTGAAATAGGCAAAATGGACCATCCCAGATGTTATCGGCAAAAAACCTAAAAATAAACTCATGGCTTGGGGACAGGTCATCCTGAATGTCCCATTGATGCAGAGACATATATTGGGATTTTAAAGAGATATGTCCTGCCCTCAAGGTAATTTTTTTTCCTGGAGAATCCATGGTTATTTCAGCAAGACAACGCCAGGCCTCATTCTGCATGTTACAAAAACATGACAGCATGCGTCCGACAAAGTGTTTATGTGCTTGACTGACCTGTCAGCAGTCCAGAGCCAGGCCTCTCACTGAAAATGGATGGCACATTGTGAAGAGGAAAATCAGACAATGGCAACAACAGACTGCAAATAAAAAGTGTAATTAAAAAGAAAAGGGGTTTGCAGTTTGCAGCCACAGAAGTGGTACTTAATTGTAGTTTTATGGAGTTTTGGAACTGCCATCTACTGCTAACCTGCAACTGTTACCCTTGGAGAACGTATTTTCTCATTAACAATCCACAACTAATCTCTGTCCAAAGTAAATCTGCATCCTCATTAAGGTAGGTTCAGTACAGATCTGGCTGTTTTTAACTTTTTAATTATTGCTGTATATGTATTGCAGTGGATATGAGCATACAGTATTGTATATAGCTACTGTAAGGTTAATTCAAATTGACACACTTTTGTTTCATTTCAGTTGTGTGTTTTCTAATGTTCTGTACATGTAGATAGATAACTTTTGGAAACTGGCCTATGTGTCACCTCATATTTGAACCCCATGGAAACAGATAGTCATGGATGTCAAGAATTAATGATCAACAAGGTAGAATTAATATAAATGGTCAAATGATTCATTAACATTTTATTCATAGGGATTTCAAGACATGCTTATAATTGTTATGCATATGATAAAGTTTATTTTAATAAAGATTAGATAAATATTCTCCTTTTTTTATTACCTTTTTAAACATTAATACATTTTTATGATCAATTTTATACTCATCTTTTCCAAGAGTGCCAAGTATGGACCTGACTTTATTTTTCCAGATTTAAATAACATATTGGATATCCTTACATACATTTTACAATTACTAGATAGTATTTGCTCCTTTAACAACTTGAGGTTCTGATGCGGAAAGTTCCAGGGTGACTGAAGCTTTTGGAGAGTGTTACATTGTTCAGGAGCATCCGTCCACACTTTCAACAATTTCTACAATTCTACATAAAATGTTTTACCACTTTCATTTTGATACCTGCAGTGCAGTTTACTGCTGTCAGATATCTTATTCACAAGATGTTAACAAATGATTACTTGTAGGAGTTTTTGATTTTGGAATTTGTGGATGTTAGCTGCCAAGCTCTCTTGGACAGAAACTGGGTGCATGGTAATTTGCATCATTTGTGGTGCTGTGGAGAGAACGTTTATCCATATATTCATGGAGATCGATAATTTGAGGGTTTCTACGTCAGAGGCAATGCTGTATTCTTGAGGTATTATTTTCTGCAGATTCTTTCATAGTTTCATAATATTTGGAAAAGATAAACTGTTTGTCAGATTATACCACAGGGCTTCAGCTGTGCTAAACTCTGTAACATCAAATTGATTGTTTTTGACAAAGAAGCACAGAGTTTTGTTCTCTCTGATGCAAAACAGAGATGAAATGTGAATGTTCAAAAGCCAGCAAATGTCTTTTGCATTTTGTTATATACAGAGTTTGTATTTGGATCGTCATCTCATTGGACAGCGGGCAGTGAAACAGGAACTCCACCTGCTGGGCCACACAAATAGCAGCAGCCTAGAAGACATTTTGTCTCGTCAGGCAGTTGATTCACACTAAAGGACAGTAATATCTCAAAATTCTTTAGAACAATTTATCTGCACTTATAAATAACAGATGCCAAAAAGTGATGTCATAGAAGAAACACCTCTGGTTGCTTAAAGGACCTTTCAAGGGTAAAGCTTCTGTATAAATTTAAAGGGACACTTTGGCCAAAATGACAAATTTAACTATTGCTACATCAGATGCATATTAACTCATTTCCTACAGTGGTGACACAATAGTCTCAGGAGTGACTTCTTGATTTCAAGAGTAGGAAAACCCATTTCTGATTATGTAACTTAAAGGTGCCAGCAACTTTTTTAAACCTACAGGCACTTTGGGAGAAGTAGATGGAAGTATGAAGTTTGAATTTTTTTAATTTGTTAGTTGGCAAATGCAGAAAGAAGCTATATCTTATCATAGATTTATTGTTAGAAAGCTAAAACAATATTTATTAGCCTCTGCATTATGAGATTTTATTGCCATGACATTCCATTTTACATAACATTTGCGTAAAGTATTGTGATAAGTGAACATTGATGGACAAAAACACCATTAAACCAAAAAAAAGCTGAGAGGTTTCTACACTGGAGAATATTGTAATAAGTGAAACTTAATGCTAGATTTAAGCTGGAATGTCTCTTTGAAGTTATTTCCAAATGCATGTGCACAAGCAAAGAGTCGTTTAGGAGATTCTTATTTTTGAGTGCATTGTGCTCTAATACTCACACTGAACAGGCATTGCTGTGCCAGTTTTACACTGCAGTCACTGAATCTGTCCGGTGCACATCCATCACAGTCTGGTTTGGTGCAGCAGCAAAACAAGGCATGAACAGACTACAACAAACTAAGGACAGTGGGACAAAAAATCACTCTTGCCATAAAAATTGAACAGGGAAGCTCATTACAGATCATTACCTCACACCCTGGCTCCTTCATCCTCTCCCCATTCAGCAGGTGCTTCAGGCTATCCACCATATATATTCCACATATTCCACAAGGCCATCACCCTTATAAACAGTTGAACATTTCCCAACACTTTGGTATTTGAATTGCACATTGCCTGTATATTGTTCTATCTGTATATGTACTATCTACTGTATGTTGTAGTTTGTATTTTGTACCGTACCACATTGTACAAACCCCTTTTTCCAGATAATATTTTATATTTTCCAAAATGCAATAAAAAACAAAATCTGATATGTTCATTATCCTGAACATTTATTTAACTGACAAAAGTCCAAAGAAAAGATTTTCATTAGTTTTACTGATCAACTTAATTGTATTTTGTAAATATACACAAATTTAGAATTTGATGGTTGCAACACTACAAACAAAAGTTGGGACAGAGGCCTGTTTACCATTTTTAAAAATTACAATATTTAATTATTTTGTAACTGACGAGACTAACTGTATTAGTTTCACAACTGGAAATTTGTCCAATCATGCTTGATAGATAGCATCTTCTCAATAGTCCATGGTCGCTATTGTCAGATTCTCCTATTCAAGATGCACTATGCATTTGTAATAAGATATAGATCTGGACTGGCAGCAGACCAGTCAAGCACACAAACTGTTGTAGCCCCATGCAGAATGTGGTCTGACACTGTAGTGCTGAAATAAGCATGGACTACCCAGAAAAAGACGGTGCCTTGATGGCAACAAATGTGTCTCTTAAATCCTAAAATACTCCTTAGAGTCAGTGGTACCTTCACATACACGCAACTCTCCCACGCCATGGGCAACAATGCATCCCCCATACCATCACAGATGTTGGCTTTTGCACCTTCCACTGATAATCTGGGTGGTTGTTTTTATCTTTGGCATGGAGAACTTCATGCCAATTTTTTTTCTGAAAAGCTGGAATGTGGATTCATCTGATCATGTAGTTCTACAGCCTTTTGGTCCATTTGAAATTAGCATGGGGGTCTGCATAGGGCTGATGTATGGCTTTCTGCTTAATACACTTTCAAGTTGTCAACTTCTTGAGGCAGTGGAGGGACTGTAGTTTTCCAAAGTCCTCCTGAATCACAAGGAGACGTCTCTGAATCTTTTTAGTTTCAGATTTTGAAAGATCTAAAAATTTTTTCCACACAATATTTCCTTAAGAAATGTTCCCTTTGAACTAATAATTCTCTCATGAATTTTGCCACAATAAAGTGAGCCACAACCCATCCATGCTTGCAAAGACTAAGCCTTTGGTGGATGCTACTTTTATACCTAAGCATACAATACCTGCTACTAATTAGCCTGCTTAATATGGAGTCTTCCAAAGTAATTTGTTACTTGAATATTCTGTGCATTTTTCATAACTAACTTTAACTCTGTCCCAACATTTCTCAAGTGTTTTCAGCAATTAAATTTTAAATTTGTGGATATTTTCAAAATAGTTATATTGGTCAGTAAAACTATGTATCTTTGTATTTTGTCAGTTAAAGGTTCCTGTGAACAGCACAGATTTTAGTTTTTATTGCATTTTGGAAAATATCCCAACTTTTCTGGATATAGGGCATGCATATTGTAAACTGTAATTTGGATAGTGTATATTATGTAGTATATATAATATGTATTGTAGAGAATTTCTTACTTATGCGTTGTCTTACAAACTAGTACAGAAAAAAAATCCTTGTGTGCGCAAGCATATTTGGCTGATTCTAAGCTGATTATGAACAAATTCAGAACAGTATGATCTCATACACCATACCAGCGAGGCTCCCTCATCACTTAAAGTTCCTCACTCAGACCTCCTTACACCCTAGAAGAGAAAATAAACACAATAGCAAGGGTGAAACAGATATAGAATTTATTTGACCATGAGTAGGAAAAATACAGAGGTGTAAAGGAAACAAGCTGACCCTGTTATAAACACATCACTACTCAGAAGAGGAGAAGAACCAAGAGAACTGGAGGAGAAACAGTTAAATCCAAAACGCCTTGTTTACCATTAGGTTTTTTTTAAACACTTCCTAATATTGGAATAAAAACAGCTGCCATTAATTGATTTTTTTAATATCTATCTTTTTCATATATATATATATATTTGTTTATTTATTTATATACGTAACATTCTTTTTAAAACATTGTGCAAGTGTTTTGCTGGTATTCCATAAATGGTAAACAAGAGTTGGTCCAGTGCATCATATAGTGACATTGCCTAAATACTTATTGACTTCCAGCTGAATCAACCACAATCCTGACCATTGCACAACTACCCCTACTGACAGAGCGAGAAGGTGAAAAACAAGACCATGAAAAGGCAAAAGAAAAAGAGAACATCTATGGTAAAGCCAGACATTTCTGCCTAGTCAATCTGAACAGGTTAAAAAGAAGGTCTGGAACTGCTGTGGAAAGTCATTATTGCCAAGTTTTGAGTAAGGTTACATGACCGCATGATGCTAAGTTTGCTTCTTGCTCACAAGACACCACCTGAACTGCCCATCTTTTCCAAAGAAAAGTAAAAAAAAATAAATTTTAATCAAAAAAAGTTAAAACTACAACAGTGGCAATGATTCGCTATGCATGCATCAGAAGTGACTGGCTTTCCAAACACTGAGGGAAAAGCAGGGAAATGGAGAAAGAGACAGAGCACAGAGAGGAAAAAGAGAGCAAGTGTGTTGATTCATGCCTGCACTGCCCCCTCCCATTCTCACTATACCTCACTTTCCCTGTATTGAGAGAAACCGAGAAATAACTTCAGACAACAGGAAAACAGGACAGGAGGCAGGCTGTGGTGCCGCTTCTGCACTTCCCACTAACTCAAAATAACCTTTGCGTTAGCTTTCAGCTCATCAGACACAAGCTCTCCAGTCGGGTGAGGACACCACATAAAGCTTAAGGTCAAAGTTGAAGAAATCTCGTTTGGTGACAAGTGACAGCTCTTTATTTCTCTGTGACTTTTCTCTAGATTTCATGGAAGTATTTCTTTTTTTCTTAAAAGTATCTCGAAGTGAAAGTTAGCAACCATATAAATCTATAATTCAGTGTGCCAACATCTTTACAAAAAATTTGGTTTTGAGTATTACAAAAAAAGCAAAAAAAGAAAATGAGCAAAATGAAAAGAATGACAAAAGAAAAACAACTATTAGATATCAATCATGATACACACATCAACACAATTCATGTCAAAGAAAGGAAACGTGATACATAATTTATTCACACTTTACAAAAATCTCTTTTTAGCTACGACAACACCATCAGCAATCCAATATAATAACCAGACAAGTTGCTTTTGATTAAAAACAACCCAAACAAAGAGGGTAGGGTTGGGGAAGGGGTGGGGTGTTGGGATGCTGAGAGGAAGAGGGAGTAAGGGGAACTAAAATGGACACCAACAGTGAGACGGAGTGGTCCACCTTATAATGCCTTTCCCCTGTTCGGTAAAAGTCATTAAAATTGACCTCTGCCTCATGGCAAAAGTATCTTTTCATAAAAAAGAGGGGGAAATGAGTAGCTGCACTAGTGATCTACAATAAGTGCTTGTCAATCCATACCATTTTAAAACAAGACAAACTGAAGGAGGAAAAAGGACATTAACACAAAAACAAAACAAAAAAAGAAAGAAAAAAAGATTGGCCTTGTGAGCAGATTGTGTTTTGGTAGTGGCCACTGTAGATAATGAAATCCAACAAGACTAGACCATGCTACATACACACCACATGCTCCGGCCGAGAGTAGATAGCACAAACAAAGTCGCAGCCGTGTTTGTGTTCCTCGGGTCAGAAAGAGTTTTACAGTAGTAGATGGACTAGGAGCTTTACACTTGGCCTTGTAGCAGAATGCATTGGATGGCACAACAAGAGCGGAGACAGCTGTGGTCTAGCAGTAGTAAGAGAAGTTCAAGCTCTGAATGAACTCAAAACAGCTACAAAAAAAAGGTAATTTTAAAAAATGGTAAAAGAGAATCGCCTGAGTCAAGAGCGAGGAAGTGGCAGTGAATTGAGAGCAAAAAATGTTTTGTGGAAGAAAAACTAGTCTACAGCCACTGTAAGATGAGACTGATGGTGGAAAACTGGACCGGGGAAAGGGAAAAAAAAAAAATGACGACACTATAACCAATCATCGAAGCAGCAAACGGTTAGCTAATACACAAGAAACCAGGGAAAAAAAATCACACTGTGGGAAAGATGCTGCAGTAGAAGAATCGGAGGCTATTCAGGTGTTCAGGTGAGCACTGGCAGTGTGCTTGGGGGAAGGGAGCAGTGAGGCACAATGCTGCATGTGATCATGAAAAAAGAAAAGAAAGGGGCACATAATCAGACACCAGGCTCTATGCAGCAATGCTTTTGGTTAGGAGGAAATAAAAGTGGTATATTGAAAAGAAAAGTGGGGAAGAAAAAAAAAAAAAAAAAAAAAAAAAAAAGAACACAAACAAAACAACTTGGACAAGTGCAAATTTACACAGCAAAAACCTGAACATTTTCTTCTTGTATACATGCTGGTCATTTTGCATGTTCATTAGGTTCAAAACGAATAGAAATTTAGCTTTCATTTACAATACAATCATTTTTATCCAAATCGGAATTTGAATATGTACACACACAAAAGTCAGGACTGTGGTTTGTATACAATCATATGGAGTCCCCAAAGAAGAAGAAAGAGGAAAAAAAGGGAAAAAATAGGTTGGTGCCTTGGCTGGGCAAGGCAACGTATTGGTCAGAGGGAGGGTGGCAAACCTAACTGGCGGAGACCGAGCATGCTTCACTTATGCTCCTACTGCCCTGTGCCACCCTGCTTAAGTATATGCCAGATTCAACAGCCTTGGGGTCAGCAGTGTGCTTATGGTACGTGGATTAAAGTCCACCACACATGCCAAGCACAGCTGTCCATTCCAGATCAATTCCCTTTTTTGTAGCACACTCCTGTACATTTCAGGGCCGTAGATAAAGGCTTTGAAACTTTTTAGCAATAGAATTCAGATTAAAATATACTGCATGGGTGTCTTTACCTATCCCTACTAAAACTCCCCCTAATGAGATGGGTGCAGTCATGTAGGGTGCAGCATCTCTGAGCGCTGAAGCCTCAATGTGGTGAAATGCACCAACCAGTATGTACAGTACGAGGGTGGGGCTATATCAAAGGATGCCTCAGCACCATGCGGAGTGTGAAGGTGAGACTGTGACCTGCTCTCATGTTATGCACACATTTAAGAAGCCCTTTAGGTCAGAAGGGCATTATGGGAGAATGTAATCTGTTCTCTTAAGCTGGTGCAATTAACGGTTCCTGCCTAATTTAGCTGCTTGCTCTGAACTGGCATCAGAAAAAAGTGGCATGGTCCAAAATAGAAATCGGATGATAAACTCACTTGTTCTGGACTCCCTGCATGTGCCTGAAAAGGTATTGCCATATTTTATATAAAAACGTTGACCATTCAGGTAAAATTTACAAGAAATACTGAGGATAATCTTGGGTTGGGATACAGTGTGAAAAACATAGGTACCATCAAACCTGTGCCCAGAAAAAAAAGAAAAGAAAACCAGGAAAAAAAAAAAAACTAAGAGAGAGGGGGAGGTGGTACAGATAAGACTGACAATAAGCGTCTGCTTCAGTTAAAATCCATTGCGAATAAAAGTTTAGCCATACCCCAGCTCCTCCTATCGGATTCTGATTTATACACAACGAGCTTTGTGCCTCTCTCCCTCGCTCTCCCTGAGCAGAGAGCAGGCGAGGCGTGGGCGGGAGCTCCCCCTGCTGGCTCGGAGAACTACCTGCGACCAGGCACATGGATGCCATTGACTGCAGGCGGGTAGGGCAGGACCAGCTCAAGTTGTGCAAACAGGGAGAAGTGGTCGGAGGGGATGTGGGGATGGGGGCAGCCGGTGACATTGTTCTCGTGGAGCCAGTGAGGATCCAGTGGCCCCAGCACCCCTAGCACGTTCAGGAGAGGCTGAGAGTAGAAGATGTAGTCGATGATGCCCTGGGGAACAATGCAAAGTAGAAAAACTCACACAGGGTGAAATTGCTAGAGCATTGCAGTATTTGTGACAATCTCATTGGGGATGTCACCACATTAGGAAATTTCACATCAACTTCAGAGAAATCGAACCATCATAAATCACCAGTTCCTAACCCTGGTCACGGAGTACCACCCTAGTCTAATTCTTTTGCCACTTTTCTGGCAACAATACACCAGATTCAATCAGTTCGTCAACAAAATTAACTTCCTGAGTTGCAGGGTGTGTGTTAGAGCAGGAATGTATTTAATTATGCTGGAAAGAGGGAACACGGTCAGCCGAGGTCAGTGATTAGACCTTCAAAGCATTTAATGACACTAAAAGCTACATCAATTTTACACAACATAGTTACAAATACACTGCCTAACGTTGTTTTACTATAAGTCTGAAACAGGTTTCTACCCTAAAACACCCTAAAAACCCAGATTTACCAACAACTTACAATAAACACAACTGCATATAAAACCTTATATGAAGAGACACGGATTCACAGGTAAATCTGAAAAGCTAAAAGTCTGTATTTGCATTACAGACATTGCAAACATTATAAAAAAATCTGAATGCAATAGCTCTCATCAAAACATTCTGAATACTGTTTACATATCAGCAATAATTAGGAGACGATTTGTAACTTCCTATGGAATAAGAGCTGGGCAAAATTTACTGTAATCCATCCATCCATTTCCAACTGCTTATTTCGTTTCCGGGTCACGGGGAATCAGGAGTCAATCCCAGCTGACTGCAGGCCTAAGGCAGGGTACACCCAGAACAGGAGGCCAACCCATTGCAGGGCAACACACAGACAGACAACCATTCATACACACATTCACACCTACAGGCAATTTTCCAATCCAATCAACCTA